>JAEQBH010009261.1:0-54741 GCA_016808115.1 Tetrastigma voinierianum
CGAATCGTAGTTCTGGATTTAAGGAGTTATGACCCTAAGTTGAGGTCATATTACGATTAAATCCGAACCGACGAGCTGACCTGACCTGGACTAGTTCGATCTATCACCTCGATTAAAAGTCTTCATCCTCCTCAGTCATATTAATGTATTCACTCAATGGGCTTCCATGTAGTCCAAGAACACCCAAACGGGAGTTCAAACGGTATGGAGATATGACCTTCGGTTTGAGGTCACGCGTGAGTCAACTTTGACGAGTCGATCGCTGGATCGACGAGTCAGACCAAGTGACGAGCCTATTCAAACACCTCGGTCTGACATCTAACATCCTCTCAGGCATATCACATTTTAACCACGGATTCTACAGAATTAATTCCCGTCGAGTCAATCTACGAGACGATCGGCGATATCGCGCGAACAGAACTCGACTGAGTCACTCGTGACTAACGATCTCGACTCGACACCCCGCGAATCACCGTCCACGCGACTCAGACGATTCACGCTGATCGACATCATCGCTGACTATCACTAATCGATCTGACCCGGCTGCATTGTTCGACGGAGTCACTTGAGAACGCGCACCCACATCGTTCATTGATGTGGCTACAATTTCACAGAAGGACTTTATCAAATTTCTTTATTTTCGACCAAACCTGCTCTAAGGTCCGCTAGTCGACCGAATTCGCGTAACCCGACCGACCTCAGATTTAGATGAGCTGACCTCAGTAAAAGGACCATAACTTAGTCTAAGGAGGTCCAAATCGAGAATTTCAGCCTAACATCAAGCTAATTGATGTGGGCTACACTCTACTAGAAGGACGCACTACCAATTTCCCTTCACTTCGCACCAAAATCAGCTCTGTTGTTCAAGAATAAGACTACCACAATGCCGTGTGGCAGCCTTTCCCATGGTTTAAAATGCAACCAAACATTCCCCTATACAGATGACCACCCAACAACTCTTAGTAGAAGACTACCTCAAGCAGGAGGCAGTTAATCTACCCTCATGGAGTCTTGTCAAAAGTCCCGCTTCGGCCTGTACTTGTAGCTCTTGGTCACTAGGAAGGACTTCCCTTCGTGCTTCGCCGGAGACCTATAGTCTGATTGTCGGAAAATCTAGAGAGAAGATGGAGCCTCTCTCTCTAACTCTCCCTTTCTTCTGTTTTTCTTTTTCTTATGGATCACTCTTAATCGTACTTTAAAAAGGAGGAAACTTCCTCACTTTCCTACATGCCACACATGCCCTTTCCTTGATTTTTTCTTTCTTTTTTCTTTTATTTCTTTTTTATATTTAGGTCCCTCCATTTCTATTATTCCTCATTTAAGTCTCCTATTTTCACTTAGACATATAAACTTATTTACAATTGACCCTAGGTCCCCATTTTACAATTTCCATATTTTCTTTTTCACTTGAGTTTATTTCCTCGGATTCACAATCATTGAATCAATATTCATCTAACAATTCCCAAAATTACCTAAGTTGGCCCAATTATACCCGTATCATATAATAAATTTTATTATAAAAATTCAGGATTGGGGCTACATCACCCCGACTCCTATCAATTAACCTAAGTCTCAAGGCGGATAACCCTGTCCGTGTGTTTTCATCTCGAGCAACACAACTCGTCGGCTTACACTTCGAGGCTCTTACATTTCCTGATTTAACTATGAGTCTTCATGGGACGTAGTCCTAAAGACAAACTCAACCCACACTCACCAAGAGTGGTGAATGACCATAACGTGCACCCACACCATACTCGACGCGATGTTACCGTGCACATAATGTAATAATGTCATACTGCGGATAAACCAATCCCGGCTCCACCATGAGCGTAATCTTGAGATCTCTTATCATAATCCCACCTATCGTCAACTCTTTCACCCTACACCTCCTAGTGGAAGAACATCTATACTGGGCTTCTAAAGGCCTTAACCTCTAAGCCCAAATCTAATGTCGGTCGAGTATGACAACTCGGCCTGAGTTTCACTTTCATCGACAACCCGATGGTCGTCAACTTATCCAGTACGTCAAGCCCGACAATCAGCAACCAAATGTGTCTACCACCCTAAGGTCCACCACGCCTCACGCACAACTCGATCCGGTCCCCCACTCATCCACACTCCCGCCCATACTAGTATGGAGAAACAACTCGTAGCCATCCTGCCCCATACCGACTGGACCGCACCAATCCCAAACACTGATCCCCGTCTCCTGGGGCAATCCCTCCCCTCATATGTTCCGAGATGCCGGCAGTAGCATACCATCCGCCCATCCCGACCGGCAACCCCACTGCCCCACCGATGATCGGGGACTGGGCGTCCCATGGGGCTTCCGGGGATTCCCGCCCCTCTCGCGGACAACTCGCCGGGGTGTCCGTGCCGCCGACGTAAAATAACACATCATCTCGCCTCGCTCGACTAATCGTCCCATAATCTTAGCCTTGGTCCTGATGACCTCGGCCCTGTCCTGGATATTCTTGTGAAACAGAAGTCTTCTGCTTCTTTCTGACGGAAGAAAGCCGGATCCTCCTCCCGCTACCAACACCCGTATCCCGAGTGTTCCAAGTATCCTCGATTTCTCTCTATGGTCAGGGCCGTCCCAACCATGGAGTCCATGTCCCGTAGGTGAAATCCTATGATCCTGTCCCGAATGGACAACTTCAGCCCATTCTCGTGTCTCTCGTAATACCCAGCCAATCCCAAGAAAACTACGATCTCGGGCGACACTGTCTCTTCCAACGCATCACCGCTCAACCTTTCTAGGTCGACCGACACTCCCGATGCTAACACCACATGTCTCAAACTCACCCGCAGTTAAACCGCACTATCGAACTTAGCGTACAACCGATGGTCTATTAACAAATTTCGTAAAACAATCCTCGCCGATACTCTATGCTCCCACCACTGGAGTAGATCAAAATGTCATCCACTAAGACTACGCACAAACCGATCTAAATAGGGTCAGAATATCCTATGCATGAGATCCATGAATGCCGGGCCGGGCGCATTCTGCCAATCCGGCGGGCATTACTGTGAACTCGTAGGCCCATAACGTCCTAAACGCTGCCTTAGGGATATCCGTATCCCCAACCCCGCCTGATGGTAACTGCCATGGCTAGTCTACCTTAGAGTAGACTCAAGGCTCCTCTCAACTGATCAAACCAATCATCGATCCTCTGTAATGGGTACCGATTCTTGATCATAACCCTGTTCAACTGCCTGTAGTCAATGCACAGTCGAAGGGTCTTGCCCTTCTTCTTCGCAATTAGAACCGAAGCGCCCCATGGTGAAGTGCTCGGTCTAATAAACCCTTTGTCCAATAGCTCCCGTAGGCCGGACTCGAAGTTCCTCGCAACTAAACCTGCCATCCTATGAGTCATAGAGAGATGGGTGAAATACCAGGTGTAACTCAATACCGAAGCTCCATCCCATGCGGAGTCCAGTAGCTCATCTAGAAAACATTCGCGTACTCGGCAAAACCACTCGAGGTAGACGACGTTTGGTCTCTGGTCTCTCTGTGTGGTAAGTGCCTAGTTAGCCAACCCGCTTTAACCGCCCCGACGCCCGACCTAGCATACCCGCTCCTGGGGAAAAACAAGCCGTCTCCCTCGAAATAATACCATAGAGTACTGGCCCCGCGTGTAAACGATAATCCTCCTACGCTCACAATCGGAGCACCCACCCTCAGAAGCTATCACAACCATCCTCAGATGACCGAACTCGACATGTCCATAATCCTCGTGTCCATCGTGAGTAGAGTCCCCCGAGACTTCCAACCCGCAACCTCGACATATCGCACTCATTTTCGCCCTAATCCCTAGGGAAGAACTCACGTACAACGGCTCCTCTAAGGTCTCTAGAGGTCCTTGCCCATTTCCATCATATTTGAGCTCATTCTCTAGCTAGAACGCAGCTAGTCTAATCCGGTCGTGGCCTGAGGTAGTCTCCCATAGCCTCTAACACCTTCTCGTTTCGCATGAACCAATGGTCTACCACCATCTGATCTTTTCCCCTGCGGTATGTCGAGGATGATACGTCCTAAACCTCTCGGGGTTACTAGATTCCTCTGACCACCGCTATGCTAGCTTCAGCGATAGCAATGCTGTAACACCTACTACTCACAAAGGTCTGGCCGACGCGCCTACACCGGTCACCGCCGGCGGTGTTGACCAAGGCCCCGTGGACGCCCTCTACGTCCCGTCCCTCTACTAGCCATTTGGCACAATTAACATGGCAACAAGAGTCATTTAGCTTCCATTTCCCGCCCCAACTAGTAATGCGAGCGCCGACATTAATAGATTTGACAACCATGAACCGACCTGCTCATTTCCTAAGTGGCTGCAAATCCAAACTACACTAATTCATTTATTCCGATAAAATTCTAAGATTTCTTGTTCATTTCAGTACCCAAATCCCTAAGGTTGTAATCCCTAACCTTAGCATTCACCCTTTTCCTATACGCATTACACCATGCATATAATTTTGTACGCAACTACCGCAAGCAATCACCATTTCAAATGGTAGCTTAATCCAATACAAGATTCTAAGGCATAAACTACACTCAGACACTAATCATACACATACTGTATACAAGAATCAATTTCACATTTAAAAATATTGTTTTCAATAAAATTTTATTTTCAAAAATTTTATTTTTGAAAATTTTATTTTTCGAAAATTTTATTTCGAAAATTTTAATGTACCATTTGATTTTATTTGGATTTTATTTGAATTTAATAAAATATTATTATTATTATTTTTCGAAAAATTTTTATTTTACAATGAATGTTGTTCATTTATCGACTCACAAGAAAAAATACCGAGTCGAAGAACCCAGCTTGAAAATCAAGTCGAGTGCATTCGAGTGCACAGCCTCCGTCGCCCGCGCGCCTGTGTCGCTACTCGCCCCAACCACGCCTGGGGGCCGCACCGCGCCGCCGTGGGCCGCTCGTCGCAATCGCGCGCCTCGCGCCGCGTCATTCTCGCACGCCGCGAGCCCTGCGCGCCAGTCCACGCACGCCCCAAACGACGCCTGGGCGTGCTGGGCCCGGCCGGCACCCTCACGCTTCACGCCCGTTCCTCATGGGCCCCAAGATGCGGTCAAGGCGCCCACACTCGCGTTATTCGGGGCCGTCCAGCCCTGGGCCAGCCCACTCTTCACGCAGAATACAATTTTTTTTTTTTTGTATTGGCATTACGCTTTCTCTCCCGCAGCCTCCTACCATTACTACCGAATCAGATTGCGGATAGCGCTTGTCTCCCACCCAACCCACCACCGCAACACAACATAGTACTGCAATCTTCCTTGAAGAACCCACTCCGCCTATGTTGCAATACAATTAAATTCTTGCAATATAATATTTTTTTTTTCTTTCTCTCTCACAATACAAACTGGCAAGAGTCTCTTCAAAATTTTCGCACCAAAAAATTTTCATTATAAATGATTTTTTTTCATTTATTTTAAATTGGAAAAAATCACTAAAATCATTTTTTTTCCATTAATTTTAATACTCAAATAAATTTATAAAATTTATTTAACCCCTTTTTCTTAAATTTTATACTCATATAAAACCTTAAAATTATTTTCTCACTTCATAAATCCAAATAAATTTATAAAATTTATTTTCCTTTTCCAGCTTTTTCACTGAAAATTTTCTCCACTCAAATAAATTTATAAAATTTATTTTCTTCCATTTTCTTCACTTTACCACTTGTAAATCTTAGAAAATTATTTTCTCCTCCATATAACCAAATAAATTTGAAAATATTTTCGTTTAAAATTTCTTCTCACTTTCCAACATCCCAAATAAATTTGAGGTTTTATTTTATTTAATTTTCTTCAAGCACACAAGAAACCTAAAAATTAAAATTTTTTTCACTCTCTAAACCAAATAAATTCTTCCAATTTACTTTCATTTATTCTCTTTGATCTAGTTTCAAAGATAAAGATACCCAAATATTTTTCTAAGATATTCTTTAACTCCATCTTATGTGCTAATCACCAAGCACACAACCAAACACATAACATGCATACATACCATTCATCAAACATTCACACAACATTCATCAATCACACAAACACCTCATCACACGTGCACGTAGTGTCCTAGTTTTGTCCTCGTGATTTTCTAGGTAATCCCATACCTAACTCAACATCAAACCACACCCCAATGGTGATGCCTTTCCTCAACCATGGCCTAAGCCCACTTTTTTTCTATCCATAGGTTCCCATAAACCTATACTCCACACCATACCACCTTGTGGTGATGGATAACCCAAACCCGAGCTCCCCAGGCATTCAGATACCCAGCTCGATACCAAGCCTGTACGCCCCAAACCCGGGGTCCGCTGGACTACCCAACTCACGGACATTATGATTGCCCAAGCTAACCGACACCACTTTAGAGCACCCAGTCTCCTTTATAATCGGAGCTCTACCCAACATAAGACTTATACTCCGTCCCAAAATAAATTCAATATATACAAGGAGAGATCCAATACCTAGCCACTGGGCCATAAATAGTACCTCAATGTACATGCCAACTATGAAACCAACTATATACCCAATAGTTACAAGAGCAATATTTTTTACTCTTAAAACAATACATATATTAAACGAAGGGTTCTAATACATGTACAACCACCAAAGCCACATCCCTACTTTCTTTACGATAAATCTCTGGATCGAGCCGTCCTCTCGCACGCCCTCGCACCGTAAAATAAAGGGGATCCCATCACTCGGCGTAGCTAAAGTCAAGAGGGAGATTTGCCCTGCGGGCTACTCACCATCTAAGTGCAAATGCATGATCCTACTTGAATGTCTACACGACTAACTCGTATCCCGAGTCCCTCACCGACTCTCACACTCGCCTAAGCCTTGTAAGGAGAATTAATATTTTAATTAGTGGACAACCTCCGATGTATATATATCAATTGGGTCAGCCCGACGACTTGATATAAATTGCTCAGGACTACCCTCCGATGAATACCAATTGGGCCGCTCCGACGATCGGGATATTTTAAGCTCATGGACTACCCTCCGATGAATATCAATCAGCTGCCCGACGATCGATATTTTAAGTTTGTGGACTACCCTCCGATAATTTATATTTTAGGACTCCCCTCCGAACCATTTTCCTCTATACTCATCTCATGCACTCACTCTATAATCCTGTATGATCCAAAGGCATATGGAATGCATGTATGTGAATTCCAACACAATCTAATCACATGCAAATATATAACACAAATATATTCACATTAAAAATTAAATCACAATAAACATGTTATGTAATTTATCATTTCAACACCAAAATTAGCCTCACTAGGGCTATCACTAAACATAAGCAATTCGATCCGACTACTTAACCAAACACGATTTTCCTAAAAATACATTTTTGATTATTATTCTCTAGAACAAGAAAAACCCTAGGGTTTACTGCTCCTCGACACTCAATTAATCCTAGGTTCGTTTTGAACTCGCATTTCACGGCCAATGCCCGGCCTCAAAACCAACTAATACATGATTCACACTCACCAAACTCCCATCTTCATACCTATTAGAATTGGTGGAGCGCCTACTTCTACCGCCTTCCATTTGGTTTAAAATTCAGATAGCTGTCTCATGTTTTGGGATCGATCCAACCCGCCCTAATGGCCCAAATCGACCAAACATTCGAACAACATTAAAAATGGGAATAAAACCCAAGTAGGGAGAAAATCCTACCTCGAGGAGTTTGAAGAAACTCACTATCCCGGAGTCCACGCTGCAGCTTGTCCCACGTAACATTTCTCCTTCGCTCGAAGACCGCCGATGGCCTGGACGCGCTGTATTTCTAGAGAGAAGTACTCTCCTCCTCTAAATTTCTCTCAATCGCCTCCTCCTCTCGTCAAGCCCCGTCTGCTTTTGCCTTCACTTTTAATATTTGAGAAGAAGGACCACTGCTCCTACTTCTCGTTTTTATTATCATTTAATTCCATTTTCAGTCACTCAATTCCCTTCTTTCTCTCAGCTTGATTATCGGCACTATTCTATTATCATTTTCGTCATTTTCTCTGTTCATACCACTTATGTGGTAACATGAGTACATGCTATTTGTGGTTTTTCATCGAAATGATTTGCTTCAAGAGCCGAACGCGAGATACCGAAAACGCGCTCTATTTCTCGACGTTCCTCAAAGAGTCTGCAATTTTGCTGCATAGCATTTTCATGGCATTTCCATTCCAACTGCCAGATCCGCTTCTTCGTGTTACCGAGATCTGGGGTGAATACCATTTTATTTTTTAATCGTACTACTTGTATCGTACCAGTTTTATTTTTTGCTTATTCTGTACTGGAATTTCTCGTCTTACATGCAAGGTTCTTGTAGCACCCAGAAATTCCAAATTTCTCGAATAAGGGCAAAATCGTAATTGACACATAAAATTTTAATTACTCGTTAAAACTAATTAATTCTCTAGATCTCTGGATGATCTAAACTATGGATTAATCACTTGGAATCGCCTCGCAGTAAATCTGGCTGAAGCACGCAAAATTTCATGAATTTGCCGAGATCAGTAGAGCTCCAAGACGCTTCGAGCAAGATCGCATTTCCTATGTCAGAATCGATTTTCGACAAGCACGAAAAGCGCACACATGAAGATGTACTCATGTGCCAAGGCAAGTGGTATGAGTAGAGAAATGATGAAAATGGACTCGAGGTAGTGCCGAATATCAAATCTGTAAAAGAAGGGAATTAATTGGATTAAATGAGGGGCAAACTTGTAATTTTGAGAAGAAGACATCATCTTCTCCACTTAAACAAAGGCAAAAACGTAAATACTGGGGGAGATGCAGAGGGCGTGAGGAGACCAAATGGTGATTCTAGAGAGATCTCCGACTTCTCTAGAAATACACGCTGACCACCGCTGATTTTGACTGAGCAGAAGGGAACGTTCACGCGAGCAGGCCACGCGTGTACCCCCGGGTTTGCAGTTTTTGACAACTCAAAGAGGTAGGATTTTCCTACTATGCTTTATTCTACTTTAAGGGTTTTTCGATGTTTCCTTGCTTAGTTTGAGGCCGTGAGGGGGTTAAAGCTTTTGATCGGTCCAAAACATGGGACCTAATTGCTGGAATTTTCGGGATTTTCATACGTGGATCGCCTTGTAAAATTAATAAGTCAGTCTCTTAAATTCCAGAATTTTACTTTAAATCATGTAATTGTATGATAAAGGCCTGAATGGGTCAGCTTGATCACCTCTAAACATGTGACGGAAATCAGAGGGAATTTTTGAGGCTGGGGTCGTCCGCGATACCCGTAAACTGTCATTAAGAATGAATAATTATGCTTTGGTGTTTATAAGATAGGATATGGTGAAGAAATTCGGGTTCCAAAAGGTGAAACCGAGTTGGGATATGGGTTGCCTGCGGACACCCCACTGCTTCTCGGACTGTTAAAATCTGCCAGTAAATTAGATAAATCGTCTATGTGTTTTGGTATGAACTTGTATGAAATGAATGGCTTAAGTTGGTGTGGTGTAGAAATCAATAGGTTAATGCTTAATGAGGATTAACATGAGGTCACAATTATATGGAATATAATTGTGTGTATAGGATATTGGGAATAAAAATTGTGATTTGCTCAATTATATGGAATATAATTCACAGCATAGGCCATCGAGATGCTAAAATTATGAATTGCTCATAGCTAAATCGGGTGATGTCGATGTGCTGGAATTACATGCGTGTAATTATAGTTGATTGAAAATATGCATAATGACATATTGTGTAAATGATTTGAAAATGGTATAATGCATTTTCATATGCTGCAGCCTAGAATTAGGTGAGTGCATGACAAGGTATTTTTGTAAAACGGATATGTTTGCGAAAGGAATTTCACAGATGATATTCCTGAGAATCGGGTCAGAGATGGGCCAACAGATCATTTCTTGATGAGGACTATGACTGCTTTGACAAATTTCACCAACCACTCACTTCTGAGGGTAGTCCCATATTTTAACGAATATTTCTAGTAGTATATTTCTCAACAAAACAAAAGTTTTGTTTGAAATGATTATTTCTCATACATGGCTTAGGCAAGTGTGAGTGAGTCTCGTGAGGACTGTGACATGGGATGACATGTAGACATTCAAGTAGGATCACATTTACTGGTGTGTGTTTACTTGGAGCATTGTAATCGCACTTAGGTGGTGAGTAGCCCACTTAGTATAATTCTCCCATCGAGCTTTCTTAAATTTCACCCCGTCAGACCCTTATTTTTCTCGTACATGAGCTTCGCAAGACAATTACTAAGATGTCTGCTCATGATTTCGATGGTTTCTGACATAACATGTATTGTAATTTATAGATGTTAATATATGTTTGTATAAAAGGAAATCAACTATGTAATTATCGGGAGATAATCGAGAATAATTTAGATATGTGTTTTTATGAGCATTAGTTTATGGGCCCAAGTGGCCGTATTGGATATATTGCATATGTATCAGACTGGTTTGGGGACAGTAAATGCAGGTGTTATTTACAAGTTTTGTATTCGGGGTAGAGCTCCCGTACAAAAGGAGACTCGCTCTCGATTTTCAAGTGGTGTCTGCAACCGACATCCACTTGTATTCCGGTTGACTCCGGCAGTCAACTGACCCCTGTGCTCTCTCAGGGGCGCCACGCCTAATTTCCCTCTCCTCGTGCCTCCTAGGTAATCTCCATACCTAACCTACATCATAACAACACACCGAGTGGTGATGTTCTTCCTCAACTAATACCTAAGCTCCAAATCCTCCATCCATAGGTTTCCACCTACCTAAGTTCCACATCAAACCACCTAAGCAGATGGATACCCCACCCGAGCTCCCTAGGTATTCTGTGATATCTAAGCTCCGATACTGCCGTGACGCCCAAAACCTAGGGGTCCGTTGACTGCAGTCTGACCCACGGAATACAAGTGGAGTCGGGTTGCCCGGGCACCACTTTAGAAAATCGGCGAGTCTCCTTTGTGCGGGAGCTCACACTTGAATGCAAAACACAATATAAAGCACAGTCCCGATCGACAATATATGCAATATATGTATCGTCTGACCACTTGGGCCCATCAATGTACTCAACACAATATATCCAAACTATATCCAATAGTTTCAGAGTTAATATGTTTTACTCTTATACAAATACATACATTAAAATTAGAAATTCTAATACATGTATAAATCAAAGCCACAACTTGGCTTTCTTCTAATACAACCTCGGGGCGAACGTCTCCTCGCCGCAGCTCACGTGCACAGTAAAGGGGATCACGTGAGGTGAGCTAGCTCGATGGGAGAATCGCACAGAAAGTGGGCTACTCACCCTTAAGTGCGGTCTGATGTTCCCGATTTAAGCAAACATTCAAACGATGCGCAGTCTTCTTGAATGTCGTGACCAACTCGGATCAGGAGCCCTCAGAGCTCTCTCACACTCGCCTAAGCCTCGTATGAGAATTTTTAATTTATTAGTGGGCAACCCTCCGATGAATATATATCCAGTTAGGTGGGCCGCTCAGGCGATTGATATATATTAATTGTTGTGGACTACCCTCAGATGAATAAATATCATTGGGTAGCTCAGACGGTTGATATATTCTTTAGTTTAATGGACTACTAGATGAATAAATATCCAGTAAGTAGCTCGAAGCCGGTTGATATATTCTTTAGTTGTGGACTACCCTCGGAGTGAATAAATATCATTGGGCGCTCAGAGCCGGTTGATATATTATTTAGTTGGACTACCCTCAGATAATTTACATTTTAGACTACCCTCACAGAACCTTGTTTCTGCAGACTCATCTCATGCACTCATTCCTATTTTCCTAGGATGTTAGGTGCATATGGAATACATGTATGTCGGTTCGATTCGATCCCAAATCACAATGCAAGCATATATATACATGAATATATTTACATAAAACTTCAAATCACACATCAAAATTAGCTAAGCCAGGCTAATGATCATACAGTAATTTAATTTAATCGCTCGGCCAGCAAATACTTTCACGAAAATATATATTTTTTGGGGCCTATTAGAATAATTGAAGCCTAGATTTACTATTCACAGAAAAATCACAAAACACCGGTTCACTTAGTGAAATCGCAATTCAACAGAGCAAATTTCATTTAGCATACCAGCGAGCATTTAATACACAAATTAAACGACACACCCAAGCTTGACCCTTGGCATTCTGTTTGCTGTAACTCGAAAAACCTTGCATCAATTAGGTTATATTTAGGGCGAATCATCAAACATTGACCTTTATCATCTCAAACATGCATTTTAATGACAATTTCCACACAAACAGCCCACTTGATTCACGAAGCGATCCACGTGACAAAAATCCCGAAAATTCGCGGTCGGTCGTGTTTGAGACCGATCAAACGACCTATGGCTTGTGCCGGCAATAATAACCGTAGATTAAGAACTCAAGTAGGGACAAAATCTACCTCTTGGAGTTGTCAAAAAGCTACCATAAATCAGAGTCCACATAGCGTAGCTGCTCAGCGTGGGAACATTTCCTTCTTGCTCAGAAGGCCTTGGCGATCGGTCCCGGCAAGTATTTTTAGAGAGAAGTTTCTCTCTCTAAGCATTTCTCTCAACCAAAGCTCACTGCATCCTCCAATGGAAATCACGTTTTGGTCTGCTTGTAATTGGGGGAAGACGTATCTTATTTATTTTGAGCATGGTATTAAAAATGAAGTCAGTAATACCATTATGTCCCTCATTCGGATTGATTTTAAATTATCTCGTGTCGATTTAAATCGTTCTCTTTCCATTACCACTTATGGTACATGATGCATCTTTATATGTGACTTTCGTCGCGTCGAAAATCGGTTCTGAGAAAGCGCGTCTTGCTCAGCGATGTCGACTCAGAAGTATCTCTGGAAAAGTCTGAAATTTGCGTGCTAACTAGATTTGTGAGAGCAGTTCAACGGTACAATCCGTTTCATCATCTGAGATCTGAAATTAATTACGGACTTTTAGTAATTACAATTTTGTAATCAAAGTGCGATTTTGCCCTTATTAAAAATTGAAATTTCTGAATTCTTCGTTCTCATAATAAAGGAATTTTGTCAGAAATTAAAGCGATCATTATCAACTTGTACATATGCAACATGCACTCTACCATGCATGTAAACTAAGATCATTCATCTTA
This sequence comes from Tetrastigma voinierianum, assembly GCA_016808115.1. NCBI lineage: Eukaryota > Viridiplantae > Streptophyta > Magnoliopsida > Vitales > Vitaceae > Tetrastigma > Tetrastigma voinierianum. Next base: position 13,173 of record JAEQBH010009261.1, read on the forward strand.
AATGGCATTGCAAAGCGTCTTCATCCTAAGCAAAGAAGGGATAGGTAGCGCATCGTGTCCTCGCGGCTCCCACGTTGACTCCTCCGCCCACAGTCTGCCATAGCACTCTCACTAGCCTCACGGTCTTCACGTCATGGCGATCACGGCTACAAGCAATGCACCACTGGTCCTCCTCGAGGTCCCGTCGGTGTCAGCCTCGATACATCCCCAGCCCACCTCGCGAAATTTGGATCACAGGTATACTCTCGAACTTGGAGGCGTGAAATACCTCTCGGACACGACATGCTTCAGGCGTAGCAGCTAACGTGCATAAAGGTGCCTACCCTCTCAGTATCTCGAAAGGAGTCCCGATGAACACCGATGGCTTTCGGCGCTTCTAGAACCTAACCACTCTCTCTTGAGGAATCACCTTCGAGGAAGGCGTGATCACCAACCTCGAACTACAGGGTCGACGTCGTACACATCTATATAGCTCTTCTGCGGGCCACGGCGGTGAGGAAGGCATTATCATATCAAACTCACCTTCACGAGGTGTCTGCGTCAAATCGGGACCTTGATGGATCTCTCTCCCACCTCGGTCCATCTAACGGTGACTACATGGCCTCATTACAATGCCTCATATGGTGCCATTCGTATACTCGCCTGATAACTAGTGTTGTAGGCATTCCACTCAGGGTAATTAATCCTCTGCACCACGATCGGGACACATGTTATGACATTCCTTCTAACACCGTATGTAATCCGTACACACGTAACCTACCTGACCCTTGCTTGGTGTGTAGCAGCTAACCTCTCGAGGTCACAATCCTTACAGCAATCCAATGGTATCAACTCAATCCATGCCATGCATATCATCCATTCTGAGCCCTTGCCCATTTCAACCCAACACAATGCAATTTCAACGGGTATCGAACCTCGAGTCACCAGGCTCACATCGCTCGACTCGATCTGCGTGATAACTGTCAGGTATGTTTTCATCTACGATTACATAACTCTTGACACATGAGCCTCTTACATTTCTGATTCAGTATGAGTTTTCATTGGACGTAGTCTAAAACAAATTCAACCCACATTACTCTGAGTGGTGAATGGCCGTGTAGTGCACCCACCAGGACTCGGCAGCGATGTTATCGTGCACCTGTATGATAATGTCATGGTGTGTACCGGCTCGAGAGTCGCCATCGACGAGAATGCGAGAGATCTCTCACTCATTTATCGGAGCCTATCATGTCAACTCTCACCCACATCCTAGGAAGAACATCTATTCTGGCTTCTCACAAGGCCTTAATTCTCTAGCCCCGAATCCGATGTCTTTGGTTATGACAACCCAGGCTGGAGTCTCAGTCGTGACGGGTGGTGTCGACTCATCCATGTCAAGCTTGACATCCCAGCAACGATCGTCTACCACCTAAGGTCCACTAAAGCCTGGCTGCGTGGCTTTGATATGTCGGCCGATACCCAGCTCACAGCCCCTACGGCACATGTATTGGAAGTGTATGCGGCTTCCGGCGAAACTAGTTCCTCTAACCCTTACTTAGGGTGTGGAGGGAGATAAAGCATATACTCTCTGCTCTGACTAGCTGGGACATATTGTCAAAAATCTTGGGATCCTTGTCTGCGGGGAAATCCGGGTCGCTCCTTCTTTCAATCCATTTAGTCTGGCTTAGTGTGAAGCGGAAGTTTTACGCCTCTTCCAGAAGCCCAGGAAGGCGATCCTCCTCTTGTTACCAACACCATTAAGTGTTCCAGTATCTCGACCTCTCTCATGGTCAAAGTTGTCCTGACCATGAAGTCCATCGCGTGCGAAGTCTACGATCACATCCCCGAATAGACGACTTGACCCATTCTCATGTCTCGTAATACCCGGTAATCCCGAAACTACGTGTCTCGAGATTGACATTGATCTCTCCCGACTCATGCTTGCCTCGACCTTCTCGGTCGTGACACTCGATCGCGACACCCGTGTCCCAATCTCACCTCGATAAGCGAAAGCTTCGCACTTCTTGAACTTAGCTGTCTGTGTGTGGTATAACCCAGCGGTGGCAAATAATCCTGGTGATACTCATGCTCCCGCTCACATTTGGGAGTAGGTCAAGATGTCATCCACGAGACTCGACAGCGATCTAGATAAGGTTGGAACATCTATGCATGAGATCCGCAGATCTTGTGGCGCGTTCGTCGATCGAAGAGGCGTCATAGTAAACTCAAAAAGTGCCCGTGAGCGTCTATGTCTTAGGGATATCGTATTCCTAATCCTCGGTGATGGTAACCGGTCTGAAGGTCACATCTTAGGGTAGACTCGTGGCTCCTGCCTAAGCGTCAAATAAATCATCGATCTCGGTAATGGAGTGCAGATTCTTGATTGTAACCACTGTTCGATTACCTATAGTCGATGCAAGTCGAAGGGTCTTGTCCTTCCTTTTTATAGCAGGCCGGCGCCCCCGTAATTGAAGTGCTCGATCCACAATAAACCCCTTGTCGATAGATCACGCCGTTTGGACTCACGGGTTCCCTCTGACTCAGCGGGTTGCCATCCTTTGCGGAATCATAGAGATGGTTAAAGTCTTAGGGTGTAACTACGTCTGAGTCTACGTCCACTAATGTGGAGGTAGTCGGTAGCTCATGCGGAAAAATATTCGGCGTGCTGAGCCACTCGGGTAAGATCTAAATGCAGTACTCACCTCGTCCTCTGGTAGGCTATTGCTTGACTAGCTAGCATCACGACACTGGACTCGTATGCGATGCAGGCGAAATGTGTCTTGTCCCCGCGGGAAATACCATAGCGACTACCAGATCTGCGTGAAGTTCGGTAACTCTCTGCACTCTGTCGATAACAACCATGGCGTCGACGATCCATCCCGAGGATGACATCGAGCTTCCCCGACATGTCCGCGATCCTCAGGTCCACTTTGTGAGTAGAGTCCCCGAGATCTCGAGTTCGCAACCTCGACATATCATCCTTTATTATCGCCCCAATCCTGAGGAGAACTCCGCGTCTGAGAAGCTCCTCTATGGTCTCTGAGGTCCTTGCCCCTTTCCTACATTTGAGCTTCATTCTCAGCTAGGACTCTGACTAGTCTAATCTTTGATTTGTCGAGAGGTAGCCTCGTAGCCTCTAACACCTTCTCGTCTGCATGAACGATGGTCGTCCACCGTCGAATCTTTTCCCCTTGTGGTGTCGGAGGATGATATGCCTAAACCTCTGGGGGTTACTAGGGTCTTCTGTCATGCTATGCTAACTTTTGTCTTTATGGCGTTCGTTGTAATACCTCTGACCTCGGCAAAAGTCTGTGATCAAACGCGGTGTGCACGACCGATTGCCCAGTGGGCGTTCTCGTCCTCGCCCTCTACTGTATTTACCTGATAAACATGTATGAAAGTCATCTAACTTTCATTTAGTCTGCGCTAGCAATGCACATGCGATAGACTCGTGACCATGGTGACGTTCATTTCTAAGTGGTGCTAAATTCCGACCACTTAGTTAGTTTTATTCAAATAAGGTTCTTAACTTTCTTGTTCATTTCGATTTTGAATCCTAAGGTCAAAATCCTAACCTTAGCATTCACCCTTTTCCTATACGCATTACACCATGCGTATAATTTAGAATGCCTTGACTTCTGGGTGTAATCACCATTTCAAATGGTAGTTAAATCCAATACAGTATCTCTAAGGCATAACCACAGCCCCGAGACACTAATCATACACATAACTCAATGTATACGCAATCATTTCGCGTTTAAAATATTGTTTTCAACAAAATTTTATTTTCAAAAATTTTTATTTTTGAAAATTTTATTTTCAATTTTATCAAAAATTTATTTGATTTTATTTGATTTTATTTGAATTTAATAATAAAATTTTTTTCGAAAAATTTTATTTTACAATGAAACAGTGTTCATTTGGTGACTCGAGGAAAAGCGAGTCATGGGGATCAAAAAATGGCCGTGCAAGTCTGGCGAACGACTCGGCGCCCGGGCCACGCCCGGTAGCGGCGCGGCGCCAGCGCCTGCTTTGCGCTCGCGCCCGGTAGCGCTGCGCCCACGCCTCACCAGTCTGCGCTGTTTGTGCTGCTGCGCCCTCACGCCCGTAGCTGGCGCCGTTACTAACTGTGTGCCCGACCTGGCGCGACGACGCTCTGTGATGTGCGATGCGCCGGCGCCGCTGGCCGCGCACCGGCGCCATGGCGCCGATGGCGATGGCCGTTAAGTGCGCGGCGTGCGTGCTGTGTGTATTATTATTATTTTCGATTATTTCGGCGGTGAAAATCACTAAATATTATTTTTTTTCATTTCTTGGACACTGAATAAATTTTAAAAGAATTATTTTACCAATTTTCTTGATTGTACCAACATGGAATCTTAGAAAAATTATTTTCATCGTCATTTTTTTCATTAGTAGCCTTCCTTGCTACTTAGAAAATTTTAAGCTATGAAATTTTAGTTGTTATCTTGTCTGGCGAAATAATTTTCTAGTTTTCCTGAAAACCCACGCTAATCTTGTCCCAGCTGGAGGCTGGCAATCAGACACAAATTGCGGACCCGTTTTACCAAAAAATTTTCAACCAACTTGTTCTCACGCTAATCCTAGTGTTCAACATTTTAGTTTATTTGTCTAAGTCTTATCCACTGGCTTACCATGATCGAATATGACACATGATCAATCAACATGTTATAACATCAATCATACCATCACATGATCGTGAAATCAAAACACGTACGGTGTTCTAATTTCTCTACCGTGCCTTCTGAAGTAATCTGTACCTAACACACATCGTACCACGCAGAAGTGGTGATGTTCTTATAAACCATGGCCTAAGCTCCGAATCCTCCATCCATGGGTTTCCACACACCTAAGTTCCATCAAACCACTGAGTGGTGATGGATACCCTACCAGAGCTCCTAGATTGTTCGTATGCCTAAGCTCGATACCAAGTTTGTGGCGCCCAAAACCGGGGGGTCAGTTGACTGCCGTCTGACCCGCGGAATACAAGTGGAGGTCGGGTTGCCCCGGGCGCGCTTTAAGGCCAGGCGAGTCTCCTTTTGTACGGGGAGCTCTACCCCCGAATACAAAACACTGTATAAACTGTCCCCGATCAACAATATATGCAATATATATATATCCAATCTGACCACTTGGGCCCATCAGCATACTCAACACAATATATCAAACTATATCAATAGTTTCAAGTTAATAATGTTTTTACTCTTATATTATACATTAAAATTAGAGGAATTCTAATACATGTATAATCAGCTCCTGACTTAGAGCTTTCTTCTAATACAACCTCGAATGAGCAGTCTCCTGCTTAAGCTCATATTACTTTGTAAAAGGGATCAGCGTGAGTTTGTTTAAAGCTCGATGGGAGAATCGCACAAGTGAGAGTACACTACTTCACACAAGGAGTGCGATCTGATGTTCCAGATTTAAACAAACATTCAATGATGCATGATCCTACTTGAATGTCTCACGTGACCAACTCGGATCCAGGAGCCCTCACCGACTCTCTCACACTAGCCTAAGCCTCGTGAATTATTAATTTATTAGTGGTGACCCTCAGATGAATATATATCGATTGGCGCTCAGGAAGCTGATTGATATATATTAGTGTTGTGGACTACCTCAGATGAATAAATATCAGCCCAGACGCTCAGATGATTTGATATATTCTTTAGTTTATGGACTACCCTCAGATGAATAAAAATATCCATTGGCGCTCGACGGTTGATATATTATTTAGTTTAGACTACCACTCCAGATAATTTACATTTTAGGCCACCCTCAGACAGCGACATACGGAGCTCATCTCATGCACTCATTCCTACATTCCTAGGATGTTCGGTGCATATGGAATATCATATCGGTTCAATTCGATCTAAATCACATGCAAAATATATACATGAATATATTTACATAAAACTTTAAATCACACATCAAAATTAGCTCGCTTGGGTAATGATCATACACAGTAATTTAATTTCGTCACTTTCGGCGACACGTGCTCACGAAATATATATTTTTAGAACCATTCGAGGGAATAGTGAAACCCTAAATTTACTATTAGGAAAATCACAAAAAACAGAGTTCACTTAGTGAACCGCAATTCTGACCATTCGACCCAAGAAGCATATAAGCAAACATTTAATACAAATTAAACAAACCACGCAACGACCCGTGGCGACTACGGTGCTGTAGCTAACCTTGCATCGAAATTGAATTCCCATGTTTGGGCGATCATCTGGAAGGCATTCGGAGCCTTTATCATCTGACGTGCATTTTATTGATTCGCGCCAAACAGCCAGCTTCAGTTCACGGGCGATCACGTGACAAAAATCGAAAATTCCCACAATTCGGATTATGTTTTGGGACGATCAACAACCTCGCGGCAATGCTTAAACGTAAAAACAACCAAATGGGGTAAAAAAACTCAAGTAGGGACAAAATCCTACCTCTTGGGTTATCAGCTTCCATAAATAGAGTCCGCGACAACTTTGCTACGTAGGAAACGTTTTTAAGCTAACTTCTGGCTCAGAAGGCACTTGTGGTCAGATTCGCCGATATTTTGCAGAGAAGTTTACTGCTGCCTGGCACATTCTCTGACCCCAAAGCTCACTGCATCCTCCAATGGAAATCGCGTTTTGGTCTCTTGTAATTGGGGAAGACTGGCCATGTGCACTATTTTTGACTTTGTAGTGACTAAAAATCAAGTCAGTATCTTAATTTATAATCCTCGTTCTCGGATTTGATTTTATTTATACCGTGTCGATTTTTAAATCGTTCTACTGCTAAATATAACATAGTGCGTAGTCATGCATATCTGACTTTTTAAATTGCATCAGAAAATCGGTTCTGACAAGAAACGCGATGCCTCGAAAAACGTGTTGACTCCATTGTCTCGAGAGAATTAGGAGATTTTGTGCTAGCGGAATTTAGTGAGGCGATTCAATGATTACAATCCAGTTTAAGTAAATACGAGATCACGAGAATAATTACGGACTTTTACTTAGTAATTACAGATTTTATGTCAAAATTACGTTTGCCCTTATTCGAAATTGAAATTTCTCGGGTCTTCTGATATATATATATATATATATATATATATATATATATATATATATATATATATATATATATATATATATATATATATATATATAACCTATATATATATATATATATATATATATGTGTGTGTGTGTGTGTGTGTGTGTGTGTGGCGCTAGCCCGGAGGTCAGTTGACTGCAGTCGGCAAGCGGAATACGAAGTGAAGTCGGGTTCTGAAATAATACATTTTAGAAAATCGGGCGATGCCGGCACGTGCGGGGGCTGCCCCGAATACAATACTGCGAATGCACGTCTGAACGGAGTCAGTATATCTGATATATATCCAATCGGCAACTTGGACCCATAAAGCGATTGCTACGATATACATGCCCGACTATATGCTACGATAGTTACAAGGTTAATCGTTTCTTCTGCATCACTACGTATATTAAAATACTCAATTTCTAATACAGCATAATTATCATCAATGCAACCCGCAAATCGACTTTTCTTCTAATCTGGAGTCTCTAGGGCGACACGTCCCTCGCGCTCATGTACACGCGTAATAAAGGTGGGTCTACGGCGGGGTGAGCTAAAGCTCGATGGAGAATATGCAAAGTGGAAGTACACTCGCGCTAGTGCTGATCTGTCTTCCGAGTCATGTATTTCGAGTAAATACGTGATCTCTTGAATGTCTGCATGATCACCCCCATGTCACGAGGTCCTCATAGACTCACTCGCCTTTACTAAGCCATGTAGTAGCAGAAAATAATCGTTTAAAAAACTTTTGTTCTTGAAAATATACTACCAAAATATTCGGTAAAAAAATATGGGACTACCCTCCGAGGCGAATTGGTTGGTGAGCTTTAAAAAGCGATCATGGTCCTCATGGGGCGTCTGTTGGCCCATCTCTGACCAAATTCTCAGGAATATCATCCTTTGGAAATTCACTTCGCAGCCATATCGTTTTATAAAATACCTTGTCATGCACTCACACTGCTCACAGATTTACCCGGTGCGTACTGAAAATGCATTATGCCATTTCAAAACCATTTACACAATATGACAATATGCATATTTTCCAATCAACTCTGATTACGCTCCATGTAATTTAACACATCACTCATCTGATACTTAGCTCACTTGAGCAACTCTTAATCATTTCAAATGGCTTATAACACAATTTAATTCCATGTAATTGTGTCATTGAACCTAACACATTAAAATAATGTCTTAACCTATCTAGTTCCACATATCAAGCCATTCGTTTCATACAATTTCGAAACGCTTTCTGACACATGGGCAATTCTATCCATTTCACACAAACGGGACTATTTTTCTGGAGTCCCAACAGTAAGTGAAACACATACGGGCGACCCACACTTCTACATCGGTTCACTGCTGATGGGCAGATTTCCATTCAATTAGGTCTCCCCAATCACCCAAGCATAATTTATTCAATAAATTGTCACAAACACTTGATTAGGTCCCCCAGCCCGGGTGGGCTGTCCACGGGCAGCCACCCATCCTCCCATCGGTTCGATTTTGAAAGCGGAATTTCCATAACTATTCAGGTCTCATTACATACCAACATAGAATTTAATGCATAAATTCCACACAATCATTACAAACAGTTTGGGTAGCCGCGAGACTGACCAAAATCTCTCCCATGGCATGTTTTAGGGCCCGATCAACAACCCATTTAAAGCATTTATTCACATCGACGCGCATGATTTAAGCGAAAAGTCGGAATTAAAGACCCCGAACCGCCCCTAAAATTCTGGGCGATCCGCGGCCATCCCTGAATCTCAAAAAATTCTAACAATTCGGTCCCAGTTTTGGGGCCAGATCAAAGCAACCTACTCGCGGCCTCAAACTAACGGAAACTTGTCGAAAAACCCCTTAAAAATGGGAATAAAAACGCAAGTAAGAGAAAATCCACCTCTTGGAGTTGTCAAAAACTTCGCAAACCAGGGTCACGCGTGGCACAACCGTAGAGCGTTCGCGCTGGCTCAGAAGTCATGCGGCGGTCGGATTCAGTAGTATTTTAGAAGTTTCTCTGTCTAAAGAAATCTCTCAAAAAAAATGGCTTCTGGACCAAAAATCTGGTTCTCACGTTTTTGCCTACCTTTCTTATTGGAGAAGAAGCACTGTAGCAGTTTTTTGTCTCCTAGTGACTTAAAAACTTTTCAAAGCAAGCCAGTTATGTCCTTGCTTTTGCAGTTTGATATTCGGCACTCGCCGGCCGTCATTTTCATCATTCTCTGCTCATACCACTTATGGTATATGAGTCGCTGTATTTGTCTTGGCTTTTCGTCGCGTCGAAAATCGATTCTGGCGCCCCAGCTGTGATGCCTCGAAAAAAAGCGTCTTAGGCTATTGTCTCGACAAATTCTGCGAGAAATTTGCGTGCTAGCTAGATTTCTCAGAGGCGATTCCAACGGTACAATCCCGTTTCGATCATCCGAGATCTAAATTAATTACGGATTTTACTTAGTAATTAAAATTTTATGTCAGAAATACGTTTTGCATATTCGAAGAGTAAGAATTTCTCGAGTGCTTACAATATATATATGATAGATATAAATATATATATATATATATATATATATATATATATATATATATATATATATATAAATCTACTATATAGATATCCTATATATATATATATATATATATATATATATATATATATATATATATAAATATATATATAAATCTATATACATATTATGTATATGAGTATTTATATATATAGATATATACATAATTATATATAGATAACTATATATATATATATATATATATATATATATATATATATATATATATATATATATATATATATATATATATATATAAATCTACTATAATTATCTATATATATAAATATGTATATATCTACTGCTATACATATCTATATATATATATACTTATATCTATATATATATATATAGATATATAAAATCTATATATCTATATATATAGATGTATATACATATCTTAATATATAGATATATAGATATATCTATAAATAGATATAGATATATATATATAGATATATAGAATCTATATATAGATATCTATATATATATATATAAATATATATAAATCTATATATAAATATATAAATCTATATACATCTGAAATCTATATACATCTATATATATAAATATCTATATATAGATTTATATATATAGATATACATAATTATATATATAGAATAACTATATATATATATATATATATATAAATCTATATATTTATCTATAGTTATCTATATATATAAATATGTATATCTATATATACATATCTATATATACATATCTATATATATATATATATACATATCTATATATATATATATAGATATAAAATCTATATATCTATATATATATGAAATGTATATACATATCTTAATATATAGATGTATATAGATATATCTATAAATAGATATAGATATATATATAGATGTATATACATATCTTAATATATAGATGTATATAGATATATCTATAAATAGATATAGATATATATATAGATATAAATCTATATATGACTATCTATATATATATATAAATATATATATAAATCTATATATAAATATCTATATAGATATATCTATATACACATCTATATATAGGCTAATAACCTTATACATATATATCTATATATAGATTTATATATATAATTCTGTATATTTATATATCTATAGATATATATGTATATACATATCTATATATATAGATAATATATAGATATATCTATATAACGATATTTATATATATAGATATATATATATATATATATATATATATATAATTTGAGCGGTAAATATTTAAAATTTTTGAGAAGCGGAGTAACGGTATATTTAGAAATCTTCAAAAGTGTGGCGTTGTAGAGGAGGTTACCAATCTTACTCACGCTATTTTAGTAGGTTCGAGGTGATTACCGATTTCAGTAGATATACTATTTGAGAAGTTGAATGTTTGAACAAACATCTGAAAAGCAGGTGATATAATTTTGAATCAAAATAAAAGTCGATATTGAAATTTGAGCGAAATTTATTTGAACTTTGAAAAAACTTACAAACTTTGTTGAAAGCTTTTATTTGGAAAGCTTTGCGGTGATGAGAAATTTGGATGCAAGGCTCTCGACCTCTCTACAACTCTTTACCGACAAAACTTATCTGCGCAACGAGAGCGTCACTCATATATAGGATTTTGTGGTTGAAATAAAAGCAGCGTCATACGATGGAGTGTCCTTTAAGAAAGTCTCTTACTTTTTGAAGAGACACCTTTTACAAAATTTGAAGAGCAGCGACTTTGCTTTTAAGGAGTCACCTTTGCTTTTTGAAGAGCCACACCTTTTCGATTTTGCTCTTTTTATGTGGAGTATACGCTTTTTTTTTGAGGAGTAGAGACAATCGGTCATCATGTCGCCACGTGGCTACAATCTCAATCTTTGAGTTCTTTTGGCCTTTCGTCTCTGTAATTGCACCAGTTACATTTCCAGTGCTTCCACTCTTCTTAAAATCATCCCGGAAAGCGTCCAGTAGAGTGTTTAGATTTTGAACTGTCCTTTCTCACGAGGAGAGGCTTTTGAAAATGTTGACGTCTTCCTTTTCCTCCTTATTCAAGAGGAGTGAAGGAGACCATAACGCAATCTTCATTTCTTTGGAGGAAGGTGTCTTCCCTTCTTTGTGTCTTCGTCATCAGTACGAGTCGTGAGAGTTTTGAAGGTTCAGTACGCATCTTCTTGGACTTTTTTGAGATAGGCCCTGAACGCTGTTTGAGAAGGAAATGAGTCTTTTGTTAGTGGGCTAGGTATTGGGCCTGGAAGAGGTTGGAACCAATAGGGTACCTTGGACTTTGAGGTTGAAGGTTTTTTCAAATTGGGCTTTTGGGCTTCAGTCCATCTTTTGACAGCATCAAAGGATTGGGCTTCAGAAGGTTTGAAAGCGGCCCACCATTTGATTTTAAATTCCCTAGCCAAATACTTAGGGAATGGGCTTGGATGGAATTGGAAGGAAACAAAGTCCTGACCAGAAAAGTCGAGGGATTCTCGATTGAGCAAAGAAAAGTGAATAGAAAGAAATTTCGAGGAAGGGAAAAAGCTTTCACGGTTGCTGAAATATTCAAAACTTTTGTAATTTTAGGACCAAAATACTTGGATAGGCTCGAGAAGCCACCAATCCTGAAACCCGTTTGGAAAGATTTTTTGGGTTTTCTCATTCCAGTTAAAAAACCAGGAATGAGTTTTGGCACGATAAAACACATGAGTAAAGCTTGTTTGTAGTCATATAAAAATCAAAAGTTTGGGGGGTGAAAATGCTCATAAAATCTTTTATGGAGTAAAAATGTTTTGACCCCGATCTTTTCATTTAAGACTTTAAATTTTGCATTTTAATTATCGCATATCGTACCTGGGAGTTCATGATATCTCTGAAATTTGTCTGAACTAAGGTATCTCACAGTATGAATTCGTAGAATCTACGGAGTTTGAGTACTTCATTAGAGCAATACACTTTCATCTTGGAAAATCTTTTTGTAATCTATCTCTGACGATATATAATCCAGTTCACAAAATTTGCTCTTGTTTTTGTTCTTTTGTTTGGTAAGCAAATTTGGGAGTTGGAGTTTGAAATGAAGGGTTGATGGGTTTCCCCAAAGCTTCGAAACGATTTGAAGTCTCAAGGGATTTTGAAGTTTGAGGCCTTTTTGTTGCCATAGCATAAGAGGCCTTTGAGGTAGGTTTGATAGGATCTGGCTTTTGCCTGCTCATTTTCCCTGTAAAAATTCCCGTGAGAGAAAATCAGGTAAAACATTTGAAGATCCTTTTATAAATTGATTTAATCAACGAGATAAAATGGCTTCAAAATCAGCGAAAATACGTTTGAAACTAGATTTTGAACATCTTTTTGTAAAATCTCTTTTGCACTTTTGCAATCAACTCTTAAAAGAAATTTTTTGTTGAAAACATCACTTTGAAATTTTTGTATGCATAAAACAATGGCTAAAATCTCTTTTTTAACCGTTGAGTAATTGATTAGAGGACCACTCCGAACACAGTGAAATCGACAATTGAAATTTTGCGAAAATCTTGTTTTTAAGATTCCACCGTAACTTATGTTTGAGGCATCGGTCTGCATAATGAGGCTTAAGGTGTGAAGGATACCCTAAGCGAGGAAGTTCCTTAACTTGTAGTTTGACTTGTTTGACTAAAATTGTATTTCCTGGAACCCGAGGTAAAGGGTTTTCTTCCAACCTTTGAAATAAAGAGGCTAATTAAAATTAGGTTTAGGTAAGGCTTCAGTACATGGTTTAGGCTACCTAAAACCTTTATGTATGTTTTATCTTTAATTTTTCATCGGAAATTTGTTAGCAAATTCTATTGCTGCTCTTTTATAGGTTTTTATTTGACCTTGATGAATGTCGAATCCTAAAAACCTAATATTTGTTTGAAACAATTTGATTTTTGTTGCAGAGATTACCAAACCATTATCTCTAACAATTTTTTGAAAAATTTTAAGTGTTTGAAATGCTCTTCGATTGAATTCGAAAATATGAAACATCGTCAATGTATCTGATAGAAAATCTGAGTGGCATTCATTGAATATTTTTGATAAATCATATTTTGAAATTACGAAGGGCATTTTGAGGCAACGGCATTACATTCCATTCATAATGTCCAGTGGGCCTTGAATGCGGTTTTGTACCTATCTTGGTTTTAATTTGAATTTGCGAAAGCAGTTTCATGTCGAATTTTGAAGCATTGTACATTATAAATCCTTTGAATTAAATCTTTTATTGGTACTTAGGATACCTCTAATCATTGTAGGACTTTATTCAATGGTTTATAATTGATTACTAACTTAGGTTCTCTTTCCAGTTCAAGCTTTTGGACAGGATGACTGTAATAAATGATGATCGAACGATGTTATTATGTTTGTTTAGAAGATCATTAATCTGTACGTAATATTCAAGGAGTTTTGGACTCATTTGAATAGGTCTTACCGCTGTGAATTTGCTTTTTCATCCGTCTTTTCTTGTGGTAGTGAAACCATATGTTGTTTCTATTCAAGCATTTGGTATGAAGAACAGATTTTGCTCTGTTGTTTGTATGTTCTTTATTCTTTCTTGAATTTGATCATTGTAAATTTTCTTGATCTTTTTATGTGTATTTCTTTTTGAAGAAATTTTACATGTTTTTGTTTTTGTTGAATTAAAGAAATAAAATCTTGTACTTGATTGATTTCTTTAACTTCTATTCCTCTTATAAATTCAAAAAGGATTTCTTGACCATTATGTTGGGTTTTTAATCCTTTGTTATCTTGAAAAGGATATAGTTGTGTTAGGAAAAGGTTCCTAAAACAATTTGATGACTTATATTTTGACTGAAGTAGAATGAAGTTTAATACAAATACCATTTTTGCAAATATGACCTTGTGGTATTTTTGTATTGAACCTTGAAGGATCATTACTAGCGATTGATAATCTTTGAGATGTTTTTACAAAGTATCGATGCAGGATAATCCTTCACGAATACATTTAATCAGCTCCTGAATCAATCAAAGCTATAAAACTTTTGTAATCAGGATTGATTTTCAAAGTTATCTTTGTATACCATCTTTGTTTTTGTACAATAGTCATACTATGTACAAAAGTTTCAACTTCTTCATTTGTTTCACTTGTTAAATCTTCTTTTTGAATTTCTAGATTAGTTATTCTTTGATCTATGTTTTGATTAAAGATTTTTAATTCTTTAATTTGAATTTGTATCTGTTTTACTTCTTCTTGCAAGTCTTGTAGGGTTCACGGGTTCTTATTTTTATAATATTGAAATATATCTTTCATTTGATAAGAAGTTGATAAGTTTACCTTGAGCTTTGGTTTTGAATTTTGTTGTTCACTTTTCATATATATTTTGCCTTTGTTTCTTTGTTATCAATCGATCGATCATTTCAAGAAGTAATTCTTGATCATTTGTGCTTTATATTGTTAACAAAACAATTTTCTATTTTCTATTTCTTTTCATTTTAATTTGATTTGAGATTTATCCGATTTCGAGGGATGAGTATTATTCTCGAATAATATTCTTCTTCTTTATAAATAAAACATTGCTGTTTGCAATTAGGGGCTATATGACCCTTTGATACATTGAAACATCTAACTTCTTTCTTATGATGTTTTTATTTGCGTTTATTCTCGGGGGGTTTCTTTTAGTTTAAATTTTTTATCTTCGTCTTTTGAATTTTATGAGGTAAATCTATAGGTTGATTTTGGAGATTTGACTAGGTGGAATTGGCATCGAAATGCCATATTGAGCTAAAAGAACCTAAATCTTTTTTTAAGAGCTTTAGGTCTTTTAACTTGATATTGGGCTGGCGAGGCATAGTCTAAGACCTTCTTTTTTGACTACACTTATGAGATCTCCATAAGTTAGATTGTCAAATTGGATTGTTCCTCCAAATTTTTCTCTAAGGGATTCTTGAACTCTTTCATTGAAAGCCTTAGGAAGACCATCGAGGAATCTTTCTTTCCACGATGAGCTACAGCATCAGCTCTTATCATCGGGGTTGCTAGAACACATCGTAATACCATTTAAGGTCCTCGGTGTTCTACATCTTAAATTTTGTAGAATATCTGAAGTTCTTTCTCCATAAATGGTTGGATCACCTATGAAGTGTTTTGTTATTGCATAAGCTAATCTTATGTTTGCATTTTGTTCTCCTTCGTCATTTGTACTTTTTAGAATATGAAATCTTTCTTTTTCAGTGAGATAGTTTTCCCACCACAGTTTTAATGTGCCATTGAAACTCTTGTAACTTAATTGGACGATTCCAATCATCATCGGTTGCAAAATAAGCGATTGCTGCCATTTGCATTTGACGAATCACATTAAAGATTTCATGTTGAGAGACCATCTATATTCGAGAATAGATAATCATTGCTATTATAACTATTTTGTTTTAGTTGTTTCTCCTCAAATTGCCGTCACGGAGAAGTGGGTCTTTGATAAAAGTTTTTTGATCTTTGATGCGAGTTTTTAACTTGTTTATTTGATCATTTCTTGTTCGAAGTTTGTAAAGTTTCAATAAGTTGTTGAAGCAATTGAGACATTTGATCACCAGAAATTTACTTGACTTTTGAACAAGAGGATCTTTAACTCTATTCATTGATTTTTTGAGTTAAAAGTTTTATGAGGTTCATCATTATTTTGTACACCTAATTTAGCCCGGAGTTTTATAGGTTTTAAGCCAGGGTTCTCTTGTTTTTCTTCTTTTTCTTCCTTCTCGGGTTTATAAGTTTTGTAATGTGGCCCACCTTGGTGTTTAATTGAGTTGAAAGTGTTCTAGATTTAATTGTAAAGTTATTTTGTTGATGAATTCCTTTTATATCTTTTAATTTTGTCATTCTGTTTTCATCTTCTTTTGAATCAATTTGTTTGAAAGGCGAGGCTATTATTTCTACACCTTGAGCTTTTATTTTATTTATTCGAAGGATGGTTGATACTCACTTTCTTTTCGAAATAGTATTGACTTCAATATGCAGGACATAATTTATTTGTGAAAAGGGTATTTTATTTGTAGATTGCGGCATAAATGTCGAAGTATGTGAACATTGGAATATTCATTTCCATTGTTTCCATAGTTTGATACCATTATTACAAATTTTCTCTTATTTCTCTTGGTAGTTTGAGAAAAACCATTTTCCTTTCTTTGTGTTCTTCAGATTTGCTTCTTTTCTTAAAAGAATTCTTTGTCTATTTCAAACACATTCTCTGTGTCATCATGTTATTTGAAGGGCTCATCATTGAGTGACATCATTTTGTAGCCACGAGAAAATGTTGGAGACCTATACGGAGAATTTTGAATGTTTGGATTCGATTAAGTATATTTTAATGCGGAATGGTAGAGGAGTAGTCTACTTCACCAGATTTGAGTTTGACTGAACATTTGATCTTGAAGGAGTTAATTTCTAAGTAAAATTAGAAGACCTTGCAGAGTATGTTCTTGTTAAATTTTCTTTTCTTGGCTCAAAATTAATTTGAACATTTCCTTGTCCATCTTCTGTTATGGATAAGAGTTTTGGTTGTTCAATTGGTTTTGGAGCTAAGAGTTGTTTGAAATTCCATTCAGAGGATTGTGTTAAACATTGTTATGGAATAGGTTTGGAGTAAACAATTTGAGTTTTCTCATTTAACGCCAAATTAATGTTTGATCTTTTGAGTGAGGACAAAGAGCGATTTGGAGTTGACCTGCGAGAGGTCATTACTTTATAGTATACTCTTGTATACTATAAGTATGTTCGGATCTGGGGATCCGTGTCGCCAATTTTGAGTTTGAATGTTTTAGAGTCAGGAAGCTATGAATGCTCTTATCATTCATACGATCCTTTCTAAGTTTGGATAACCAGTGAAATACGGTCAATGATGTATTTGTTTCCATTAACCACAGAAGGGAATCACAGAATTTGTTATGTCTTGCATCACGAAGACATATGCATATAGGTTTGTAACCCTAACACAGTTGGGTTTTGTTGCTACAGATAGCTCATATGAAGAATTTTGAATTTATCTTTTTGAATTTGTTCTAGATCTTTAAGATCTAGAAGTTCAATAATTTACATTTGAGCATTGAATAGTATTCGAATTTTGATCCTATAGTCTTTTTTGAATTCAAATGTTCTTTATTTTGTATAGTTCTCTTATGTTTTGTTTTGGCATTTTCCCAATTTTGATGTCTTGTTCCCAATCTTCTATAAAGCAGACGGTTTGTTTTGAGTGTTGGGTGTTTTCTTGTATTTGCTGAGTTGTTCATCTATCTGGATGAACTAGTATTTGAACTAGTACCTACAAATTTTTGATAAAATTTGACATTTCTATCCTTTCTGGTAATTGGGATTCTAACATTTAGAGGGACCACAGGGACCACCTACCACACACCACGGGGCTTTACGGTGACAGCGGATACAACGGGGCGACAACTAGCGCAGGAATCCTGGTGTTTGAAGAATACAAATTCAGAATTTAATCGAATTTTGCATGAACTTGGCTGCGATACGATCATCACCGGGACCTTTAAACAACTGATTTGGTTCAAAATTTGAGCGATGTATTGAAATTTACGACGGAAATAACGATATATTTGAAATCTTCAAAAGTGCGATGGCGTTATATGGCGAGGAGGTTACCAATCTTACTCCTTATTTGAGTAGGTTCGGAGTGATTACCGATTTTCAAGTAGATATCTTGTGCTGAGTTGAATGTTTGAGCAAAACATCTGAAGCAGTATGTAATTTTGAATCAAAATAAAGCGATGTGAAATTGAACTGAAATTTATTTGAACTTTGAAAAACTTACAAACTTTGTTGGCTTTTGGCCCGGAAAGCTTGCCCGGTGATGGCGGGATCCTGAGCTCACCGAGCTACTCTCTCAACTCTTTCTCGCTCCACAAAACTTATCTGTATAACGAGGAGACATCCTCATATAGGATTTTGTTAGTTTGAAATAAAACGCGTCCGCGGTGGATGTCAGCTGGAAAGAAAGTCTCTTCTTTTTGAAGAGACACCTTTACAAAATTTGAAACGGCGACTTTTGCTTTTGAAGGGTCACCTTTGCTTTTTTGAAGAGCCGCTGCTTTCGGTTTTGTCTTTTTACGCGAGTGGAGTATGCGCTTTTGAGAGTAAAGACAATCGGTCGCATCATATCGGCCGTATTACAATCTCCCGATCTTTGAGTTCTTTTGCTTTAGTCTGTAATTGCACGGATTACATTTCCGGTCTTCATTTCTTGAATCACGTAGAAGAGAGCATCGTGCCCAGTGTTTGGAATTTTTGAGCCTGTCCTTTCTCTGAGGAGGAGGCTTTTGAAAATGTTGACGTCTTCCTTTTCCTCCTTATTCAAGAGGAGTGAAGGGGAGACCATAGCACATGTCTTCATTTTCTTTGGAGGAAGAATTTGTCTTTGCCTAGCTACGTGTCTTAGATCATCGATCACAGTCGACAAGTTTTGAGGGTTGTTGCATCTTCTTGGACTTTTGAGATGAATACTGAGCTATTTGTTTGAGAAGGAAATGAGTCTTTTGTTAGTGGGCTAGGTATTGGGCCTGGAAGAGGTTGGAACCAATAGGGTACCTTGGACTTTGAGGTTGAAGGTTTTTTCAAATTGGGCTTTTTGGGCTTCAGTCCATCTTTTGTGACATCAAAGTTGGGCTTGAAGGTTTTGAAGCGGCCCACCATTTGATTTTAAATTCCACAGCGAATAGGAATGGGCTTGGATGGAATTGGGAAGGCAGTCAATGAAGAATCCAGGGATTCTCAGTGAGGCGCAAAAGAAAAGTGAATAGCGATTTCGAAGGGAAAAAGCTTTCCGCAGTTGCTGAAATATTCAAAACTTTTGTAATTTGAGACGGAAAATACTTGGATAGAGCTCCCGAGAAAAGCCGTAATCCACGAAACAATTTGGAAAAGATTTTTTGGGTGCCATTCGGTTAAAAAACCGGGGAATGAGTTTTTGGCTTTGATACAAAACACATAGTACGAGCTTGTTTGTAGTCATAAAAATCAAAAGTTCGGGGGTGAAAATGCTCATAAAATCTTTTATGGGTAAAAATGTTTTGACCCACACGTCTTTTCATTTAAGACTTTTAAAATTTTGCATTTTGAGTATGCTATATCATTACCTCAGTTCGTGATATCACGGTATCTGAACTCAAGTATCACAGTATGAATTAAGTAGAATCTCTGGGTTTTGAGTACTTCATTAGACAGAAATACTTTTCATCTTGGAAAATCTTTTTATCTATCTCTGACCCGATATATGATCGGGTTAAATTTCTGACTCACTGATTTTTATTCTTTTGTTTGGTAAGCGGAAATTTGGGAGTTGGGTTTGAAATGAAGGGTTGATGGGTTTCCCCAAAGCTTCGAAGCGATTTGAAGTCTCAAGGGATTTTGAAGTTTGAGGCCTTTTTGTTATATAGCATAAGGAGAAGGCCTTTGAGTGGGTTGGATCGCTTTTGCTGCTCATTTCCTGTAAAAATTCGAGTGAGAGAAAATCGGGTAAAACATTTGAAGATCCTTTATAATTCAATTCAAAATCAAAAACAGATAAAATGGCTTGCCATCTGGCAAAAATCTGTTTTGAAACTAGATTTTGAACATCTTTTTGTAAAATCTCTTTTGCACTTTTGCAATCAACTCTTAAAAGAAATTTTTTGTTGAAAACATCACTTTGAAATTTTTGAATGCATAAAACAATAATTTAAAATCTCTTTTTAGCAGTTGAGTAATTCAATTGAGGACCACTCAGTACGAGTGAAATCGACAGTGAAATTTTTGTTTTGAAAATCTTGTTTAAGATTTCACCAGTAACCTATGTTTGAGGCATCGGTCTATAATAGGAAGGCACGGGTGAAGGATACTGCGGAAGTTCCTTAACACCGTAGTTTGACTTGTTTGACTACGGGTGTTCCTCGAGACCAGGGTTTTCTTTAACCTTTGAAATAAAGGAAACAGTTAAAATTCTAAGGTTTGGGTAAAACTTCCGGCTACATAGTTTAGGCTACCTAAAAACCTTTGTAACTGTGTTTTATCTTTGATTTCATCAGGAAATTTGTTAGCAAATTCTATTGCTCTTTTTATAGGTTTTATTTGACCTTGATGAATGTCAAATCCTAAAAACCTAATATTTGTTTGAAACAATTTGATTTTTGTTGCAGAGATTACCAAACCATTATCTCTAACAATTTTTTGAAAAATTTTTAAGTGTTTGAAATGCTCTTCAATTGAATTCGAAAATATGAGAACATCATCAATGTATACAATAGAAAATCTAGTGTATTCATTGAATATTTATTCATCATATTTGAAGTGCAGAAGGAACATTTTGAGGCCAACGGCATTACATTGAATTCATAATGTCGAAATGGAGCGTGAATGCGGTTTTATTGCCCTATCTTACAGTTTTAATTTGAATTTGCCGGAAACCGGATTTCATATCTGAATTTTGAAAAAATTGTTTGCATTATAAATCCTTTGAATTAAATCCTTTTTTATTAGGTGGATACCTAATCCATTGTAGGACTTTATTGATGGTTTATAGTGATTACTAACCTTGGAGTTCCTGCTGAGTTGAAGCTTTTTGGACATAAGTGCACAACTCCATGGTGATTGACTGGTCTTATTAAGTTTTTGTTTAGAGATCATTAATCTCTTCTTGCAATATTCAAGGAGTTTTGGACTCATTTTGAATGAGTCTTTGTAGGAATTTGGCTTTCATCAAAATCTTTTTCATATGGTAATGAAACCATATGTTGTTTCCTAGTCCAAAAATCATTTGGTATAGAAGAACAAAGATTTTGCTCTATTTGATTTTGTATGTTCTTTATTCTTTCTTGAATTTGATCTGACTGTAAAATTTTCTTGATCTTTTATATTGTATTTCTTTTGAAGAAAATTTTACATGTTTTTGTTTTTGTTGAATTAAAGAAATAAAATCTTGTACTTGATTGATTTCTTTAACTTCTATTCCTCTTATAAATTCAAAAAGGATTTCTTGACCATTATGTTGGGTTTTTAATCCTTGTTTTTAATCCTTTATTATCTATTTGAAAAGGATATAGTTGTGTTAGGAAAGGAGTTCCTAAAACAATTTGATGACTTATATTTTTGACTAGTAAGAATGAAGTTTTAATACAAATACCATTTTTGCAAATATGACCTTGTGGTATTTTGTATTGAACCTTCAGGGGATCATTACTAGCAGTTGATAATCTTTGAGATGTTTTTACAAAGTATCCAGTAGGGATTAATCCTTCCTGAATACAATTTAAATCAGCTCCTGAATCAATCAAAGCTATAAAAACTTTTTTGTAATCAGGATTGATTTTCAAAGTTATCTTTGTATACCATCTTTGTTTTTGTACAATAGTCATACTATGTACAAAAGTTTCAACTTCTTCATTTGTTTCACTTGTTAAATCTTCTTTTTGAATTTCTAGATTAGTTATTCTTTGATCTATGTTTTGATTAAAGATTTTTAATTCTTTAATTTGAATTTGTATCTGTTTTACTTCTTCTTGCAAGTCTTGTAGAGTTGCAGGTTCTTGTTTTTTATAATATTGAAATATATCTTTCATTTGATAAGAAGTTGATAAGTTTACCTTAGGCTTTGGTTTTGAATTTTGTTGTTCTAAAACTTTTCTTATATATTTTGCCTTTGTTTCTTTGTTATCAATCTGATCAATCATTTCAAGAAGTAATTCTTGATCATTTGTTAACATATTTGTTGACAAGACAATTTTCTATTTTCTATTTCTTTTTCATTTCGAAATTTGGAGATTTATCGGTTTCGGAGATGATATTATTCTCGAGAATATTATTCTTCTTCTTTATCGATAAAACATTTACTTTGTTTTTGCAATTAGGGGCTATATTGTCCTTTTGACCCTGTTGAAACATCTAACTTCTTTCTTATGATGTTTTTATTTTGTTTTATTCTCGGGGGTTTCTTTGATTTAAATTTTTATCTTTAAATCTTTTGAATTTTATGAGGTAAATCCACTATGGGGTTTGATTTTTTGGAGATTTGGCCAGGTGGAATTGGCGTAAATGCCATATTGAGCACAAAAGAACCTAAATCTTTTTTAGAGGCTTTTAGGTCTTTTAACTTGATATTGGAGCTTTAACTGAGAGCATAGTCTAAGACCTTCTTTTTTGACTACACTTATGAGATCTCCATAAGTTAGATTGTCAAATTGGATTGTTCCTCCAAATTTTTCTCTAAGGGATTCTTGAACTCTTTCATTGGAAGCCTTAGGAGAGAACTCATCGAGAATCTTTCTTTCATTAGGAAGCTCTAGCATCAGCTCTTATCATCAGGGTTGCTAAGAACACATCATAATACCATTTAAGGTCACTCAGTGTTCTACATCTTAAATTTTGTAGAATATCTGAAGTTCTTTCTCCATAAATGGTTGGATCACCTATGAAGTGTTTTGTTATTGCATAAGCTAATCTTATGTTTGCATTTTGTTCTCCTTCGTCATTTGTACTTTTAGAATATGAAATCTTTCTTTTAGGTGAGATAGTTTTCCTACGATTTTAATGTGCCATTGAAGCTGTAACTAATTAGACGCGTTCCAATCATCATCGATTTACAAATAGCGATTCTTGCCA
Organism: Tetrastigma voinierianum; assembly: GCA_016808115.1. Classification (NCBI taxonomy): domain Eukaryota; kingdom Viridiplantae; phylum Streptophyta; class Magnoliopsida; order Vitales; family Vitaceae; genus Tetrastigma; species Tetrastigma voinierianum. Next base: position 36,398 of record JAEQBH010009261.1, read on the forward strand.
TTTGCATTTGACAATCACATTAAAAGATTTCATGTTCGGAGAGACCATCTATATTCCAAGAATAGATGTCATTGCTATTATAACTATTTTGTTTTGGTTGTTTCTCCTCAAATTGCAAATCTGGAGGAGTGGGTCTTTGATAAAAGTTTTTTGATCTTTGATGCCAAGTTTTTAACTTGTTTATTTGATCATTTTCTTGTTGAAGTTTTGTAAGTTTCAATAGTTGTTCGAAGCAATTAGAACTTGTTTCTGATCCACTTGAAATTTACTTGACTTTTGAACAGAGGATCTTTAACTCTATTCGGCTAATTTTGAAGGTTAAAAGTTTTATGGAGTTCATCATTATTTTTATTACCTCTAATTTGGCCAGAGGTTTTATAGGTTTAAAATAAGATTCTCTTGTTTTTCTTCTTTTCTTCCTTCGAGGTTTATAGTTTTGTAATGTATTTACCTTGATTACATTTTAATTGAGTTGAAAGTGTTCCTAAGATTTGATTTGTAAAGTTATTTGCATTGATGAATTCCTTTATATCTTTTAATTTTGTCATTCGTTTTCATCTTCTTTTGAATCAATTTGTTTTGAAAGCGAGGCTATTATTTCTACACCTTGAGCTTTTATTTTATTTCTTCCCGAGGGGATGGGTTGATACTACTTTCTTTCGGAAATAGTGGTGACCATTCCTTCACGGAACATGTTTATTGTGAAAAATTATTTTATTTTATGATTTCTGTATAAATATCAAAGTATGTGAACATTGAATATTCATTTCCATTGTTTCCATAGTTTGATACCATTGTTCTGAATTTTTCTCTTATTTCTCTTGGTAGTTTGAAAAACCATTTTCCTTTTCTTTGTGTTCTTCCAGTTCTGCTTCTTTTCTTAAAAATTCTTTGTCTATTTCAAACACATTCTCTACTGTCATCATGTTGAGCTGAGAGGGCTCATCATTGGGTGACATCATTTGAGAAAATGTTGGAGACCTATCTGGAGAATTTTGAATGTTTGGTTGATTAAGTATATTTTAAATGCGGAATGGTAGGAAGTAGTCTTTCTTCAGTTTAAGTTGGTAGAACATTTGATCTTAGAAGGAGTTCTAGTTTCTAGTAAGAATTAGAAGACCTTGCGGGAGTATGTTCTTGTTAATTTTTTCTTTTCTTGGCTCAAATTAAATTTGAACATTTTCCTTGTCGTCATACATTTATGGATAAGAGTTTTGGTTGTTCAATTGGTTTTGGAGCTAAGAGTTGTTTGAAATTCCATTCGAGTTGTGTTAAACAATTCCATGGAATAGGTTTTGGAATTATGGTTGTTAGGTTTCTCATTTGCTTGCCAAATTAATGTTTGATCTTTTGGTGAGAATGAAAGGCGATTTGGAGTTGACCTCTTGAGGTCATTGCTATAGTATACTATGTATGCTATAAGTATGTTTCTTGATCTAGGATCCATGTCATAATTTTGAGTTTGAATGTTTGGAAGTCGAGGCTTTATGAATGCTCTTATCATTCATGCAGTCTAACTCACAGGTTTGGATAACCGAGGTGAAATACTTAGGTCGAATGATGTATTTGTTTCCATTAACCACACAGAAAGGGAATCAAGGTGTATGTCTGCATCACGAAGACATATGCATATAGGTTTGTCTAACCTAGCTTTGGTTGGGAGTTTGGCTGCTACACAGATAGCTCTATATGAAGAATTTTGAATTTATCTTTTTGAATTTGTTCTAGATCTTTAAGATCTAGAAGTTCAATAGTTTCTGTTTCAGAACCTATTGAATGAGTATTTTCAGAGATTTTGATCCTATAGTCTTTTTTGAATTCAAATGTTCCTATTTTGTATAGTTCTCTTATGTTTTGTTTTGGCATTTCCCAATTTTTGATGTACTGTTCCCAATCTTCTATAGAAACAGACAGTTTGTTTTCAAATTGTTGGGTGTTTTCTTGTATTTGCCTAAGTTGTTCATCTATCCTGGATGAACTAGTGTTTGAACTAGTACTACGAATTTTTGATAAAATTTGACATTTACATCTTCTACTTGATGGTGGGATTCCTAACATTTTAGAGGGACCACCACTTGGACCACCACACAGGCTTTATGGGTGACCAAGGATACAACAGGGTTTATTGACACTAGCGTAGGAATCTGATTATTTTGAAGAATACAAATTCAAATTTAATCAAAATTTTGCATGAACTGGCTCTAATATAATCTATGATAGAAAATACAGTTTTAGATTCCACTAGCAACCTATGTTTGAGGCATCAGTCCTGCACATAATGGAAGGCTTACGGGTGAAGGATACTGCGAGAGTTCCTTAACACGTAGTTTGACTTGTTTTGACTACGGGTATGTTCCTCGAGACCAAGGTAAAGGGGTTTCTTTAACCTTTGAATAAAGGCTTAATTAAAATTCTAAGGTTTGGGTAAAACTACGACTACATAGTTTAGGCTACCTAAAACCTTTGTGCTTGTGTTTTTATCTTTGATTTCATCGAGAAATTTGTTAGCAAATTCTATTGCTCTTTATAGGTTTTATTTGACCTTGATGAATGTCAAATCCTAAAAACCTAATATTTGTTTGAAACAATTTGATTTTGTTCTGAATTACCAAACCATTATCTCCCAACAATTTTGAAAAATTTTAAGTGTTTGAAATGCTTTCTTTCAATTGAATTCGAAAATATCGGCTTGTCGTGATATTATCGATAGAAAATCTAGTGTATTCATTGAATATTTAATTCATCGTATTTTGAAATTACGAAGGAGCATTTTTTGAGACTGACGGCAGTACATTTCATTCATAATGTCGAATGGAGCGTGAATGCGGAGTTTGTACCTATCTTACGGTTTAATTTAGTTGCGAAACCAGTTTCATATCGAATTTTGAAAAAATTGTTGCATTATAAATCCTTTGGAATTGTAATCCTTTTATTAGGTATAGGATACCTAATCCATTGTGGACTTTATTCAATGGTTTATAATTGATTACTAACAGGTTCCTCTTTCAAGTTGAAGCTTTTGGACATAAAGGCTGCACAACTCCCATAGTGATTGACTTGGTCTTATTAATTTTTTGTTTAGAGATCATTAATCTCTTCTTTTAATATTCAAGGAGTTTGGACTCATTTGAATGGTGCAACTGTAGGAAATTTGCTTTTCATCAAAATCTTTTCATATGGTAATGAAACCATATATTTGTTTCCTATTCAAAAAATATTTTAGTATAGAAGAACAAAGGTACACTCTATTTAAATTTTGTATGTTCTTTATTCTTTCTTGAATTTGATCGCGTAAATTTTCTTCGGTCTTTTTATATTCATATTTCTTTTTGAAGAAATTTTACATAGTTTTGTTTTTGTTGAATTAAAGAAATAAAATCTTGTCTTGATTAGTTTCTTTAACTTCTATTCCTCTTATAAATTCAAGGATTTCTTGACCATTATGTTGGGTTTTAATCCTTTATTATCTATTTGAAAAGGATAGTTTGTGTTAGGAAAGGTTCCTAAAACAATTTGATGACTTATATTTTGACTAGTAAGAATGAAGTTTTAATACAAGCCCTGCATTTTTGCAAATATGACCTTGTGGTATTTTGTATTGAACCTTCGAGTGAGGATATTATAGTGATTGATAATCTTTAGAGATGCTTTTACAAAGTATGCGTAAGGATTAATCCTTCCTGAATACAATTTGATCGCTCTTGAGATCAATCAATATAAAACTTTTTGTAGTCAGGATTGATTTTCAAAGTTATCTTTGTATACCATCTTTGTTTTTGTCTGATAGTCATACTATGTACAAAAAGTTTCAACTTCTTCATTTGTTTCTTGTTAAAATCTTCTTTTGAATTCCTAGATTAGTTATTCTTTGATCTATGTTTGATTAAAATTTTTAATTCTTCATTTGAATTTATATCATTTATAGCTATTATTTCCAATCAACTCTTAAAAGAAATTTTTTGTTGAAAGCTTGTCACTTTAAGAAATTTTGTATGCATAAAACAATGGCTAAAATCTCTTTTTAACCGTTAGTAGTCAGTGAGGACCACTCTCGAATACCCAGTGAAAATCTAGGCAATTGAAATTTTTGTTTTTTAATTATGCTATAGTTTAGGAGTGAACTCTTTTGAGTATGTTATTCTATCATTTCTATATGTATATATAGATATATCTATATATACATATCCTTATATATCTATATATAGATGTATATACATGTATCTTAATATATAGATGTATATAGATATATCCCATAAATAGATATAGATATATATATAGATATATAAATCTATCTTAAAATATAGATGTATATAGATATATCTATAAGCCAGATATGCTGATAATATATAGATATATGGAAATCTGTATATGAATGTCTGTAATATATATATAAATATATATAAATCACATATATAAATATACTATATAGATATGACTCTGTATACATCTTATATATGCAGATTTTATATATATAGATATCTATAATATGAATTTACATATATAGATATATATGTATATACATATCTATATATATAGTCATATATAGATATATCTATATAGATATTTGCTTATATATATATATATATAAATATCTATATATAAATATCTATAGATAGATATGTCTGTATATAGATATGTATGTATCTATATAGATATATCTATATACATTTATATATGAGTAATGTATATATGTATATATATATATATATATATATCATATATATATATATATATATAACCAACATATATATATATATATATATATATATATATATAACTATATAGATATATATATACATCTATATAGATATATAAAATATCTATGTAATCTGCTGTATATATAGATATGTATATATATATATATATAGTTATCTATATATATATAAATATGTATATATCTATATATATAAATCTATATATAGATATCATATGGTATATACTGATTTTTATATATATAGATAACTATATATATATATATATGTATATGTATATATATATATATATATATATATATATATATATATAGTTATCTATATATATAAATCTATATATAGACCTATCTATATATATAAATCTATATATATAGATGTATATAGATATATCACATATATAGATATATTTATATATAGATTTATATATATATATAGATATATAAATATATAGGGCATATCTATATATACAAATACATTCCATATCCTGCCTACCTCTCTGATACTTTCTTACTCTTATATATTCTCTATATATATATATATATATATATATATATATATATATATATATATATAACATAGTTATACATATATAAATATGTATATATCTATATATATGAAATCTATATATAGATATATACATATTTATATGTATAAATAACTATATATATATATATAACATATATATATATATATATATATATATATATATATATATATATATATATATGATTATCTATATATATAAATCTATATATATAGATGTATATAGATATATCTATATAGATATTTATATATAGATTTATATATATTTATACATATGCCTATAGATATCTATATAGATTTATATATCTATAATTTATGAATATATGAAATCTATATTTAGAATAATAATATATACATCTATATAGATATATAGATTTTATATGTCTTATATATATATATATATAGATAATATATAGATATATCTATATATCTATAATAAATACTATAACCAGCAACTAGATAATATTATATATATATATATAGTTATCTATATATGTAAATATGTATATATCTATATATATATATAGTTATCTATATATATAAATATGTAGATATATATATATATAAATAAACTTTAGACTTTCAATAACTATATGAGTCTCGTAGAAATGATTATTAATGTTACTAGAATTAAATGTAATAGTAACCATTAATTTAATTTCAAATTTATCTTTAATGATACAAAGTGTTATCGTGATTAGGTCATAAAACCTCATTAAAATTGAGGTATATTTAGATATAATCCCGTAAAGAATCAGGTCATGTTTATCCGTTGGAGCATCACATAACCATTTTATTATTCGACCCTTAATGGGCTTCGTGGGTTTCAAATTAATTAAATTAATTTTAACATTCACTCATTCAATATTTTATTAATTTATTAGGTTTACATGATAATAATATCTAGACATTAATGTTACTAAAATTGAATGTGATAACCATTAATTTAATTTTAAAATTATCTTTAAATATGAGTATTGTCGACATTGGGGCCATTACAATCATTAAAATTTGAAATTATTTTAGTTCAGTCTCATTAAAATCGATCATGTTTATGCATTTGAGGCATTACATAATTATTTTATTATTGGATCCTTAATGAAGTCCACATGTTTCAAATTAATAAAATTAATTTTAACATGCACCATTGATATTTTACATTAATTTATTTGGGTTTTCCATAATAATAATAACTGAACATTAATGTTGCTAAAATTGAATGTGATAACCATTAATTTAATTTTAAAATTATCTTTCTTAGTATTATCGACATTGGGTTGTACAATCTTATTAAAATTTTGAAATTATTTTGGATTTCCAATCATAAAATTCGATCATGTGTTTTATTATTGGACCCTTATTAGACCCGTAGGTTTCAAATTAATTAAATTAATTTTAACATGGCTCGTTCAATATTTACATTAATTGACTAAATACTTCATAATAATATTATCTAGACAAAACAAATATCATTATGCATATGTATATATCACATGATGAAATTATATACTTTCTACATTCTATTAGCATGGCAAGCATACATCATATGTTATATCTATATAAAACAATTATAAGCAAAGAATAAATAATGGGCCCCTTAATCATGGTTCTAGAAGAAAAAATAACAAGCCCATTGAGGCCAGAGCCTAACGATATCTAGCACGTAATCCATCTTTCCTTCGAGGTCTTGAAATTCTTTGAATTGTGGATTAAGTTAGAATTGATTTCTAGGGTTTTAGCCAAACACAAAACTCTTAACTGAATCCCCTCATAAGCCAAGCACGAATGCGTGGACAATCGCAGTACCGCGACTTTGATCATCACGATATTATGCGGGAAGGTATATCACCATGAGAACTTGACTAGCCAACATTTGTCCAAATTCGGCCAGCTGCCCAACCCCACGCATCGCCAAAATCAAAAACAAAATCGTTGTCGATCATAGCACAAAGCGAATCATCATGAAATTTTATGAGAGGATAGAACAGCACTTAAGGGAACATCTTGGTCGAATTAGGTCATATCGAGACTACACACCCCCCGAACAGCGTGCGAAGCGCCCAAAATCATCGCCATTCAACGCACGGACCTTGGACCACGAGGTACATAAGGAGGTAGATCCGCAGAAGAAAGGGATTAAATGGCCAAATTTGATTCCAATCCAAGCTAGCCGCGTGCTTACATGCCCATGGAAACTGACGTGGGTCTAGTCTCATGGGCTTTATGCGACACGTGATGTGGGCACGTGTCGAGATCTTCAATGACCCTCTTCCTTCCAGCGGCCTCCTTTGTGTCCTACGCAGTTATGAGTGTTGGTATGCCCAAATAGAGGCTTCGATCTACCACGAAAAACAATGAACAATAACATGCGAGTTGTTCCGCTTTGGATACTTATTATATAATTATCGATAAATCTCAACTTCCCGAAAACAGGGGAATTAAGTTGACTACCGTCGACAGCGAATCTAATGGAGAGTCCCTAGTTGCCGTAGTATTTGAAAATCGGGCGAGTCTCCTTTGTACGGAGACTCTGCCCGATTCTGAAACACTGCAAAAACACATCCCGAAGCAGTCGATATATTCACAATATGAGTAAGCGGCCACTTGGGCCCGCAACGATACTCATCTGCAACTGACTATATCCGATAGTTTGAAAAAGTTAATAATTCACTCTTAAGCAATCCATATATTAAACTTAAGAGTTAATACATGTGCCTGTCATCAAGCAGCACCAGGCTTTCTTCAAGACTCAACCTCTTGAATGATAAGTCCCTACATACTCACACACACAGCCAAAATAAAGGGGTCCCATTGAGATGAGCTAAAGCTCGATGGGAATGCATACTAAATGAACTCTTCGCCCACCTAAGTGCGATTGCAATGTTCCAGAAGTAAACACACATTCAAGCAAATGCATGATCTGCGGATAATGCCATGACCAGGCTTCCGGATCCGTCTCACCAGGCTCTCTCCGGACTTCGCCTAAGCCTCGTATGAGAATTATTATATTATTAGTGGACAACCCTCGATGAATATATATCAATTGAGCGCTCAGACGATTGATATGTATTATTTGTTTAATGGACTACCCTCCGATGAATAAATATCAAATGGTAGCTCAGACGGTTGATATATATTATTGTTGGACTACCTCAGATAGTGGCATTTTAGACTACCCCTCAAGACCATTTCATAAGACTCCTCTCATGCACTAACTCACATATTCTTAGGATGTTCAGTACATATGGAATACATGTATGTGGGTTCATGTGGAGTCTAATCACATCGCGAATATAGCACAAATATATTCACATAAAAATTAAATCACCTGAGCATGTTATGTAATTTATCATTTCAAACACCAAAATTAGCTCACTTGGGCTAATGTTCAATGTATAACGGAAGTCTGGATCATGATTGGATAAGATATGTGATACACTAATGTCATCAGGCTTAGGGTTTACTAACCTCTTGACGCGGAACCTGTAAGACTCGAGAAATTCCAATTTATGGAATAAGGGCAAAATCGTAATTTTGATTATAAAATTATAATTACGGTTAAAAGTCCGTAATTAATTCTCTAGACCTCGGATGGCTGGCTTGGTTATGTAGTTGGAATCGTCTCGCGAAATCTAGTTAGCACGTAAAATTGCCAATTTCTTTGAGGCCGATCGAGTCGACACGTTTCGAGGCATCGCGTTTTAATTGTCTTAAAGCGATTTTTTGATAACATTTTTATATAGCATGTATATTGTACCATAAGTGGTATGAGTAAATGATGGAAATGGACGAGATAGTCTTAGAATGTCAAAACTAGTAAAGGAAAGGAATTAATAAATGAAATTGATTAAATTAGAAAAAGTCAAAATTTGAATAGTGACCGTCTTCTTAAATGAAGCAAAACGAAAAAAAAAGGAGAAAGGCAAACCAGGGGATACAGAGAGCAGCGTTTTGAGAGAGTTTTAGAGAGAGAGAGAACTTCTCTCTAAAAATGCGTGAATCAGGCCCAGTCGTGGGGCTTCGGGACAGAAGAATGCTTCTGTGGAAAGGGCTACGCGTGGAGTCTGGTTGGGGTTTCTTCAAACTCCTTGAGGTAGGATTTTCTCCTACTTGGGTTTTTTATTCCCATTTTTAGTGTTTTTCGAATGTTTGGTCGATTGAGGCCGTTGGGAAATTGTTGGATCGGTCCCAAAATATGGGGCCAGAATTAATACGTTTTGAAACCGGAATGGAGCAGCCCCGTCTTCTTTCAGTGGCCCGTCAGTATGAAAATGGTGTAGTGGTTTGAATCATGTATTGGTTGGATTTGAGGCGGTAGTGGCTAGGTGAAATGCGAGGTTGAAAACATGAACCTAAGTTAATTAGTGTGGGAGCGATCAAAACTGGGTTTTTCGCATTTCTAGGATAGTGACCAATGTATTTTCGGAAAATATGTGTTTGATTAAGTAATTCGAATCGAATTGCTTGTGTTTCCTCATCTTGGTAGTGGTAATTTTGATGTTTGAGATGATTACTAACGTGTTTGTGTGATTTAATTTTTATCACAGTATATTCATGTTATATATATTTGCATATGATTAAACTTTGTTTGGAATTGGCATGTCATTTGTATGCTGAGACATCCCAGACTAGGAGTTAGTGCATGGTATAAGTCCCAGAAAATGGTTAGGAGGGTAGTCTAAAACTTCAATATCAGTGGTCAAACAAATAATATCGATCGTCGGGCGGCGATTAGTATTTATCGGAGGGTAGTCGAACTAAATAATATATATCAGCCATTCGGGCGACGATTAATATATTCATGGAGGGTAGTCCTGAGCAAATAATATATATCAATCGTCGGGCTTGGCCAATTGATATATTCATGAAGGAATTTGCCCACTAATGAAACTAATATTCTCATGAGGCTTGGCGAAGTGTGAAGAGTCGATGTGGAGACTCGAGGATGCGAGTTGGTCATGTAGACATTAGTAGGATCATGCATTTGCTGAATGTGTGTTTACTTTGGAACATTGCACTGCACTTAGATGGTGGTAGCCCATGGGGCGATTCTCCTCTGACTTTAGCTCACCAGTGGATCCCCTTTTATTTTGCAGTCTGGGGGCATGCGAGGAGTGGCTAGATCTGAGGCAGAGGATTAGAAAGCCAGGGATGTGTGGCTTTGGTGGTTGTACATGTATTAGAACTCGTTACGTTTAATATATGTATTGTTTAAGAAGTAAAAATATTAACTCTTGTAACTATTGGGTGTATAGTTAGTTTCATAGTTAGCATGTACATTGAAGTGCGTTTATGGGTCAGTGGCGAGTAATTGGATACATATTGCATATATTGAATGTTGGAGACCCAGTAAATGCGGGTTTAATCTGAAGTGTATTTGGGTGACTCATTAAAAGGGACTGCACTTGGGTTTTCCTAAAGTGGCGTCGGGCCCAGGCCTCCGCTAGTATTCCGCGGGTTGACGGGTGCGAGACCCCCACCGGGTTTGGGCGTCCTGACTTAGTATCGAGCTTAGGTATCACTGTGAATGCCTAGGGAGCTCGGGTTTAGCAGTTAATCCATCGCCACTAGGTGGTTTGATGAGGGAATATGGGTATATAGAAACTATAGATAGAAAGTCGGGCTTAGGCCATAATTGAGGGAAGAGCATCACCACTAGGTGTGGTTTGATGTTAAACAGGTATAGATTACCTAGGAAAATCACGGGACAAAACTGGGACACTACGTGCACTTGTGTTGATGTGTTTTGTGTGATTTTGTGTTGATGAATGGTGTGTATGCATGTTGTTTGTGTTGTGGATTGTTGTGCTTAAGTGGATTGCTTGTGGGTGTTGGAACATGTTTAGGAGTTTTACGATTAATGTGGCGGAGCAAGAGAATAAATGGAAATAAATTGGAAAAATTTAGTGGGTTTAAAGGTGAAAAAATTTAAATTTTAAGGTTTCTGAGTGTAAGCGAAGAAGAAAAGATTAAATCAAATAAATTTTACTAAATTTATTTAGTTGTGAAAGATGAGAAGAAATTTTAAAGTCAAGAAAAATAAATTTTACTAAATTTATTTGATGAGAATTGAAGAAAATAATTTTCTATGATTTTACAAGTAGTAAAATTGAAGAAAATGGAAGAAAATAAATTTTCATAAATTTATTTGAGTGGAGAAAATTTTTCAGTAAAATACTGGAGAAAGAAAATAAATTTTTATAAATTTATTTTGTTAAGAGGTGAGAAAAAAATAATTTTCTAAGGTTTTATGGGGTGTAAAATTTTTTGAAAATGGGGTTAAACTAAATTTTATAAATTTATTTGGTATTAAAGAATTATGAAAAAAAATGAATTTTAGTGATTTTTTATAGATTTTCGATTCTTTGGAAATAATGAAAATATATATATATATATATATATATATATATATATATATATATATATATATATATATATATATATATATATATATTTCTGCTATATATATATATATATATATATATTTATAAAGAAAAAAAAAAAAAATACGAAAGTGCATGAAAAATTTTGATGAGCTCTTGCCACATTTTGTATAGTGAGGAGAGAAAAAAAATTATATATATATATATATATATATATATATATAATTTATAAAAGAAAAAAAAAAAAAATGCAGTGCGAAAATTTTGATAGACTCTTCTTGCCCATTTTTGTATGGTGAGGAGAGAGAGAAAAAAAATTGTGTCCTGATACAAGTGTTGTATTGTGGCTTTGGGAAGAGCGAGCTTGAGGGCTGTTATGTATTGCGATGAAAATTTGTATTGTGACATAGAAGAGTGCGGGAGGCCGGGTTGTGTCGCAATGCAACTGGATATCGTGGCGGCGGGTGTTTGTTTGCAGGACGCGGCCTTGCGAAGCCCAGCGTGCGGGCGGCGGGACCACCGGGGCGCGCGGGCGCCTGAGCGGCGGCGGGGCGGCGTAAGCCTTGACGGCGACGAGCGTTGGCGTATGACGGCGGGGCTGGCGTGCGAGAGCGCGCGGCTGGGCGCTGGCGCGCCAGGCGGTGCACTTTCTCGGTGCACTCGGCCCATTCGTCCGTTTTATTCGTTTTTTCCTGAGTCACCAAATGAACACCGTTCATTGTAAAATAAAATTTTTTCGAAAAAAAAAAATATTTATTAAAATCAAATAAAATCAAATAAAATCAAATAAATTTTGATAAAATTTTCAAAAATAAAATTTTTGAAAATAAAATTTTGATGAAAAAACAATATTTTAAGCAGAAATTGATTGCGTATACCTTGAGTTATGGTGTATGATTAGTGTGTCTGGAAGTTTGTGGTTATGCCTTGAGAGATACTTGTATTGGATTTAACTACCATTTTAGTGGTGATTGCGCGATAGTTGCGTACGAAATTATATGCATGGTGTGATCGCATTATAGGAAAATGGGTAGCGAATGCTAAGGTTGGGAATTATGACCTTAGGGATTTGGTCTTCGAAATGAACAAGAGCCTGGGAATTTTATAGAAATTAAATATGAATTAAGTGGTTGGAATTGGCACCATAGAAAATAATGGTCGATTCGGGGTTGTAGTCTGTGTGTCGGCATCTTGCATTACTAGTTAGGCCCCAGTGAAACTAAACGATTCTTGTTGCCATGTTGTTGTTAATTGTGTAAATATTTGATAGAGGACGGACATGGAAGGGCGTCCACGCACGAGGTACTGGTTCGCACCACCGGTGTTCATCAGTACACTTTACGAGGTTGTAGGTATTACGGCCAGTCTTATGTACGGTACAGTATAGCGGGTAAACGAAGATCTAGTAACCAGCCGGAGGTTTAGGAATTATCATCCTCAGGAAGAGCTTGTTCAGGGGAAAAGATCAGATGGTGGTAGACCATTTGGTTCATGCGAGGAAACGAGAAAGTGTTAGAGGCTATGGAATTACCTCGGCCAGTGACAGGATTAGACTAGGCTGCGTTCTAGGCTGGAGAATGAGGCATATGGTGGAAATGAGCGAGGACCTCTAGAGACCTTAGAGGGAGTCGTTGTCGTGAGTTCTCCCTTAGGGATTAGGGCGAGAATAGGGACATGTTGAGGTTGCCGGTTTAGAGATCGCTTGGGGACTCTACTCACGGTCAGACTGAGGATTATGGACATGTCGGAGAGTTCGAGAGTCGTCACGAGGATGGATTGGTGATAGATTCTGGATCGTTATCAATATGCATTAGGAGGGTTCCACTTTATCGCATGGAGACCCCGGTATTTTCGTATGGTATTCGGGATAAATGACTATTTTTGCCCCAGACGTTATCTGAGTCCAAGTGCAGGACAGTTAAGCGGGTTGGCTAGTGAGCCTTACCACGAGGTGGTGAGGCAGGCTGCCGATACACCTCAGTAGTTTGCGAATGTGTGGATGTTTTCCGGATGAGCTGCACGGACCTCAGCGTAGGGATGTAGACCGAGTGATGAGTTACACCACGGTATATCACGAAAAATACGTATTCTGCGTAGGATGGCCGCCGGGTTGAGTTGCGGGAACTTTCGAGTCCCATTTGCAGTCTCTTCAGACCAGGGGTTTATTAGGCCAGAACGCCATGCCATGGGTAGCCGGTTAGTTCTGCGAAGAGGGGCGAACGCCGATGTGCGTGCCGGCTGAGACGGATGAACGAGGGTTCACGATCGAGGATCGATGCATTAGGGATTGGCCCGATTGGTTTGATCGGTTGAAGGGCGTGAAGTGCACTTCATGATGAACCATGCCCAGTTACCATGGTGAGGTTGAGCCGGATATCGAGAACGTTTAGGGCCAGCGTTATGGGCACTTTGAGTTCACGGTGATGCCCATTAGTTGGCGAATGCGTTAAGCGGCGCGTCATGGATCATGCATAGGATGTTCTGACCCTATCGATCGTTTGTCGTAGTCTTCGTGGATGATGTTTGATCACACTCGGTCAGTGGGGCATGAGTATCGCTTGGGGTTTGTTTCTGTTAGAGACCATCGGTTGTACGCGAGTTGATGAAATGAAGTTTTGACTTGCGAGGTGAGATTACCCCAGGACACGTGGTGTCAGCAAGTGTCAGTCGACCTAGAGAAGGTTGAGGTAGTGATGCGTTGGGAGAGACCGAATGTCAATCTTCGAGATACGTAGCTTCTTGGGATTGGCTGGGTGTTAAAGGAGATTCAAGAATGGGCTGAAGTTGTCCATTCGGGGCAGGATTGTAGGATTTCGCCTACGGGACATGACTCCATGGTTGGGGCGGCCCTGACCATAGAGAGAGAGATTGAGGATACTTGGAACACTCGGGATACGGGTGTTGATAACGGGAGGAGAATCGGCTTTCTCTGGATTCGGGAAGAAATGGGAAGACACGCTTCACTAGTTATAGGACTAGGACCAGGATTGAGCATGAGTGACGGGATTTCCATAGAGACAGGGATCCGGGACTTTGGACTGACACGGTCAGGTTAAGCGAAATGAAACGAGGAGTATACGATTCCTCCCACACCACAAATGCGGGTTAGAGGAACCCGGTTCGGTTTGGGATCTTTATCACGAGCACTCTGGCGGCACAGATTGGCGAAAGGGGCCGGAGTGTGGAGTGAGTCGAGGGCGGATCAAAGTTGCACGGTGGAAGCGTGGTGGACTTTGGGATTGAAGTAGGCTGATGGTTGTAGATGTCGGGCTTGACATGGATGAATTGACAACCCTCGGGTTTGTCATTAATTCGGTGTATACTTAGGGTTGTCACTCGCAGAGCCACGGCCTTGGAGTTTGGAAAAACCTTAGAGGTTAAGACCTTTTTGAGAAGCGGAATAAATGTTCTTCCCTAGGGTGTAGGGTGAGAGTTGACCTGATAAGTCGGAATTATGAGTGCGAAATCTCTCAGATTCTACTCATGGTGGACCCCAGGATTGGGTGTCGCAGTATGGAATTATTGCGTTCGCGTTCACGATAACATCATGTCGAGTCGGATGGGGGTGCACGGTATGGTCATTCACCGCTTTTGGTGAGTGTGGGTTGAGTTTATCTTTAGGACTACGTCCAGTGAAGACTCATAGTTTGAATCAGGAAATGTAAGAGGCTCGAAGTGTAAGCCGAGAAGTTATGTAATCGAGATGAAAACATCTTGTCGTTGTCGTGGCGAGGAGTTGAGTGATGGGGTCGGGGAGGTGACTCGGTTTGGATACCCTTTGGAAATTGCATTGGGTGTTGTTGGCGGCAAGGGCTCGATAAATGAGATGTCATGCGGGACGTAGTTGAGTTGACCAGGTCCATTGGATTGTTAGTGATTGCGACCTTGGAGAGGTTGGCGTTTACACACGGGGTCGATGTGTAGGATGCGTGTGTATGGATTACATGGGTGTTAGAGGCATGTGCGAACATGTGTCTGGGTCATAAAGGGTAGAGGATAAATTGCCCTTAGTGGAATTAAGCCCACAATAATAGTTATCGGGCGGAGTATACGAATGGCACCATATGAGGTATTGTGTGGGAGCCATGTAGATCACTTAGATTATGTTGGGCCAGGGTGGGAGTGAACTCCATCCTTGGTCTGATGCGGTCGAACACCTTAGAAAGGTGGCTTGATACGATAGTGTCTTCTCGGCTTAGAAAGTAGGTAGAAGAGCTATGATGTCACGATGTCGACCCTTAGAGTTCGAGTTGGGGATCGCGCATCTTCTTAAAGCGATACTAGAGGGAGTGATCGGGTTAATGGCCTTGAGGGTATCGTAGGAGTTTTATTGGGCCCTTTCGAGATACTCGAGAGGATAGGCCTTGTCTTGTCTGGTCGCGGTGCCCAGCATATCGGAGTGTCCACTTTGAGGTGTTTCACGTCTCCATGCTCTGATATATATATTCGGAGATCCGGCTCATATGGTGAGGCGGTGAGGTTGACACTGATGGGACCTTTGAGGAGGGACCAGGGTGCATTGTTTGTAGTCGTGATCGGGTTTTGCGGCCTTGAACCGTGAGGCTAGTGAGGAGTGCTATGCGTGGAGTGGAGGAGTCAGCGTGGGAGGCGAGGACACGATGCGGGCTACCTATCCGCCTTGTTTAGGGATGAAGATGCATTGATTTAGTCGTTTAGGTTTAAATGATTAGTTTACATGCATGATAGAGTGCGCGTTGCATATGCATGTCTTGCGATTATGATAGTCTGAATTTGGGACGAAATTCTTTTAAGAAAGGAGAATGTAGACCAGAAATTCCAATTTACGGAATAAGAACCCAAAATCGTAATTTTGATTATAAAATTATAATTACGGTTAAAGTCGTGGTAATTCTCTAGACCTCGGATGGCAGAAAGCCAGTTATGCCGGGTTGGAATCGTCTACATGAAATCTAGTTAGCACGTAAAATTTGAAATTTCTTGAGACGGTCGGAGTTGGCCACGTTTTTTTCGGGGCATCGCGTTTGGTCTTAGTAAAGCGATTTTTGATGCAACGAAAGGCACATATAGCATGTACTCATGTGTACCATAAGTGGTATGGTAGAGAAATGATGGAAATGGATGGCCAGAGATAGTCTTAGAATGTCGAAACTAGTAAAGGAAAGGAATTAATAAATGAAATTGATTAAATTAGAAAAAGTGAAAATTTGAATAGTGGCCAGTCTTCTTAAATGAAGCAAAGCGAAAAAAGGAGAAGGCAAACCTTCGAGGGGGATCTGAGACGGCGTTTTGAGAGAAGTTTTAGAGAGAAGAGAACTTACTCTAAAAATACAGCGAATCAGAAGCCCAGTGAGGCCCGGAATGAAGGAGAAATGCTTTACGGAAAGGGCTACGCGTGAGTGCAGGATTTAGGGAATTTCTTCAAACTCCTTGGTGGAATTTTCTCCCTACTTGGGTTTATTCCCCATTTTGAGTGTTTTTCGAATGTTTGAGGTCGATTGAGGCCATTGGAGTACATTGGATCGGTCGAAAATATGGGGCGAATTATCTAATTTTTGAAACCAAATGGGCGGCCAAGTCTTGCTCATGGCGGGTGGAGTATGAAAATGGTGTGTGTGGTTTGAATCATGTATTGGTTGGATTTGAGGCCGTGGTGGCGGTGAAATGCGGAGTTGAAGTATGAACCTAAGTTAATTGAGTGTCGGGGAGCAGTAAGCCCTAGGGTTTTTCTTTGTTCCTAGGATAGTGACCCAAAAATGTATTTTTCGGGAAAATATATGTGTTTGATTAAGTAGTGAATCGAATTGCTTGTGTTTATGTGTAGTAAATTTAATTTGATGTTTGAGATGATAATTACCCTAAGCATTGTTTGTAGTTTAATTTTTATGCGAGTATATTCATGTTATATATATTTGCATATGATTGAAGCTGTTTGATTGGCATACATGCATTTCATATGCCTTGAGACATCCTAGGGTTATAGGGGTTGAGTGCGGTATAAGTCTGAAAATGGTTCGGAGGGTAGTCAAAACATTAAATATCGGAGGGTAGTCGAACAAATAATATCGATCGTCGGATGACTGATTGATATTATCGGGTAGTCAAACTAAATAATATATATATCAGATCGGACGGCCCGGTTGATATATATTCATCGGTAGTCCTGAGCAAATAATATATATCCCGATAGTCGGACGTTGATTGATATATTCATCGGAGGGGTTGCCCGCTGTAGAGCTAATATTCTCATACGAGGCTTGGCGAGTGTGAGAGGAAATCGATGAGGACTCGGGATGCGGAGTTAGTCGTAGACATTCAAGTAGGATCATGCATTTTGCTTGAATGTGTGTTTTACTTTGGAACGTGCGCACTTAGATGGTGAGTAGCCCTTAGGCGATTCTCCTCTTGAGCTTTAGCTCACCCGGATCATGGGATCCGCTATTTTACAGTCACGAGGGAGGCGTGCGAGGGGATGGCTGTCTTTGAGGCTAGAGGATTAGAAGAAAGCAGGGATATGGCTTTAGTGTGGTTGTATGTATTAGAATAACTACGTTTAATATATGTATTGTTTAAGAGTAAAAATATTAACTCTTGTAACTATTGGGTATATAGTTGGTTTCATAAAGTTGGCATGTACATTGAAGTCTTCCATTTATGGAGTCAGTAGTAGTATTGGATACATATTGCATACCATATTGGGTGTTGGAGACGGGTAAATGCAGGTTTA
>JAEQBH010009262.1:0-122400 GCA_016808115.1 Tetrastigma voinierianum
TTGCTCCCCAAGTACCTTGGCTGGGTTCTAGGCGATTCACGATCAACGTCAACTCTGACCCTAGTTCAGACTCTCCAAGTCTCACACGTCCTTGCATTGTGGGACGACCTTAGTTCGAACTATTTCACAGTTTGTCTTGGGGACTTCACCTGAAATTTTATTAAATCTTAGTCAAATCTGATATTTGAAGTATCCATCTTCATGTAGAATACTAGGGACGAAGATATAAACAATCTCAAACCCAATACTATTTATATTTAAAAAAATAATATTCAAAATGATTAAATAAACAGGAAGAAAATATTTTTAAATGCTTATAATAGTGGCCAAGACATTGTCATCTACAAATCAGGGTATATGGTTATAGTAAGACATAACTCGTGCCTATAGTAATATATGCATAGATTTTTATCCTATAGCCATGGCCACACTTGACCACAACTATAAATCATATTTAGTTGCCCATAAAATATGGTTGTGGCAATAGATCTTGAACATTATAGCCATGTATTTAGATTTGATTGCATCTATAACATTTATCTATGCCACATATAGTCACACCATTGCCACAATTTATTTTATTTACAACTATGTTATATAGTTGTATGATTTGTTATTTTTTGTCAGGGTTAATGACTGCGTCCATAGGCTCTTCTTATTGTTGTGTGAGACTTTTAACTTTGAACTTTTGTTGATCATTAGATTCTACCTCTTTCTAAAAAGTTTGTAATATTTTTGAATAGCTAATCGTTGCTTTTCCTTCTCATAAAAAGATATAGGACATTGAGTTTACCAAATCCAACATAACCATAAGAATATTTTAGGAATTAAAATTATATTTTCTTTTAGGAGAATTTCCATCGGAAACTAACCCTTAAAATGTAAAAAAGAATATTCAAAGGGAAAACGTATATTATAGGAAAATTTCCTTACCTTGCCTAATGAGAAATGAAATGTTGAAAAAAAAGAGGTAACACGAGTCATGTAGAAAAAAGGAGTCCCAACAAAAAGGAGGTCCTACTAAGAATATAGAAGAATATTGATTAATTTAATGTATTCATGTACCAATATTTCTAAAATTTCATATAAGCTTCTTCTAATTTGATTATCATTTCATCATGAAATCAAATATAAAAAAACTCTTGTTGCTCTTTGATATGTTGTTGTTACTATATGCTTCTAATTTTTATTAAAACTTGAAAGTTTCTCCCCATAAATTTTTACTCCTTTTAATTAATTTAATATGCTTTTTACATTTTTTTTCATCATTCTCACTTTTTTTTAATAAAATTATATTTTGATAAATATTATACAAGAAAATCCATAATGATATTATTTGAGGAAATAGGATGGACAATCTACATGATGAATGCATTTTAAATATCTTGTAATGCCACATGATATTTTTAGTCGCTATAGTTACAAAAAACCTTTCAAATGAGAATTTATTTTTTATTTTTTACTTTTGTCCATATATTTACTTACCTACACTTCCATATCTTGAGGGGAATATATTTTTAATTTCTTATTAGTATTAACTAACATTAAGGTCTGTTGATCGTTTGTAAATAGTCAACTTTTGTATAAATTTTTGTAACAGGCTTTTGTAACATTAAATAGTTAACTTCTTATTAGTATAAATTTTGTACATAGGGGTCGCGACAGAAAATTCTTTGTCATGACCAGACTCTCAAGAGATCCTCTGTTGTGATAGAGTTTTAGGTAATCGCGATAGGGCTTGGGGTACACGGGAGTGGCCAGGGTTCCACGACGACGGGCGCCTTTGGCGCACGACGAGTGCGACCCTTGCCTTACGGCGGCGATGCAACGCATAAATATAGTACAAGAAAATCCATAATGATATTATTTGAGGAAATATGATGGACAATCTACATAATGAATGCATTTTAAATATCCTGTAATGCCACATGATATTTTTAGTCGCTATAGTTACAAAAAACCTTTCAAATGAGAATTTATTTTTATTTTTTTTACTTTTGTCCATATATTTGCTTACCTACACTTTCATATCTTGGGGGAATATATTTTTAATTCTTGTGGTATTAAACTAACATTGGGTCTGTTGATAGTTTGTAAATGAGTCGACTTTTTGTATAAATTTTTGTAATAGGCTTTTGTAACATTAAATAGTCAAATTCTTATTAGTATGAATTTTGTAAATAAGGGTCGCGACAGAAAGTTCTCTGTCGTGATAGACTTCTCAAAGTCCTTTGTCGTGATAGAGTTTTCGTGTCGCAACAAGGCATTTGGGCGACCCGAAGTGCGCGACTGACAGAGCCTTTGAGCGCCTAGCGGAGAATGTGCTGGCTTGTCTTACGACAGCCCAGCGCCGCAGTGCATGCTATTTAATGCCACCTTCTGAGACATATCTGCCTTTGTTTGGGAGTCCTTGTTCATCGGCATTGTTCACAAACATTGTTCATGAGTCTTGTTCAAAAAAAAAAAAAATCAAAATTTTAACCCACAGGTGGGTGTCACAATTATGAGTAAATGTTTTGAAATCTTTGTGAATTTGACTATGATATGGAATTGTTTGAGAAATATGAAATATGGTGGTGTGGTTTGAAATATATTTTATCTTATTTTCTTCTACTCCAAGGATTTTATGAGATTTATGAGGAAAAGAAAAATATATCTCTCTCCCAATTTGATAATTTAAAAGAAATACTTTATCCATGAAGCTGTATTAAAATTCTTTATTGGGCATTTAGCTTACTCCTTATTGTTGATCATTTTCAGGTATCTTAAACCTTTGCGAGAAGTGATGCTAGGGTAAGCAGGGATGAGAGTTGAGAAATACTTTGAATTAGTATTTTGTTGGAAAGATTTAAAAGTTGTTGGACTACTTTGTTGTTTTGGAATTGAATGTTTATAAACTTTATTTTGAGGATTTATGTTACTAGAATGTTACGTTTGAGATTTTGTAGCTTTGAAGAATTTATACGGTTTGGCCGATGTTAGCTTAATGATATATGTTGTAATACTTTAAGGAATAATTTATGTCATTGGAAACTATTGTTCTTATGAAGTACTTTAAATTTTGTAAACATATTTGAGACGATAGGATTCATAAGCAAGAATTTTGAAGGTGTCATTTATATGTGGGATTTTAGAGCCCTATATGAGAATTGTCAATAACGTCGTTAGTTTGGAGTTGGGATGTTACATATAAGGTCCAAATTAATTATGTAGTATATGATCATATGTGTCATGACTCGGTTTTGGCCCAAAACCTGGCCCATGACCCTAGGTCAAATGTTTGACCCTAAGGGGTACTCTTATTCCAAGTTGACAATCAATCTTGAATTTTTTTTTATTGCTATTGACCACCACTAAGTCTTACTCAAGCTACATCATAACTTTAGCAAACAAAAGGACATAACGTCATCTAATAGAAAGTGAGGATCATCTCCCAAGTCCATAATACAAGTTTAGGGCAATAAACCACCCATAAAAAAAATACATTCTACGTACAATCCACTATAAATAACCAAAGTACTAGTATTATAACAAAATGTGACTACGAAGTGAGGCAATACACAAATCACCCCTTAAAGCCGCTTTATGACCTCTCGAGGTATTTTGAAACCTTTTTGGCACCGTTTGCTGGTCACTAGGAGTTACATATGCATCTAAAAGTCATAAAAATGAAAGGGGTGAGCATTGACACATTGCTCTATAGGGTGCCTTAACCCTAAGGGAGACATGGGAAATATAGCTGAGATTAAAAAATAAATATAAATACAAGTGATTAAATACCCAAAACAAGGAAAATTTGGATAAATACCTCATAAAGTCAAGCTGCACAAGCATCGATGCATAACCAACACACTCACATCATTCACCTAATGATTTAGCAACCAACATGATGTAGAAAAAATGTAAATGGAATGCAATTGAGATGTTATGCAATGTACTATTGTTCTCAGGCTTTCACCGAAGGATATGCGTTCATACCCTAATACACTCCCCATTCAGAGTCTTCTTGGGGTAAGTTCTCAAAATTTATATTTCAACATTCTCAACCTTTAAAGAAAATTTCATAACCTTACATTAATTCCAAAGTCATCATTTTCATATTCAGACACATTACAATGTCCTCAAATAATAAATATAAGCATTCATTCACCCAAACAATTTTCATTATACAAAAAGTTTATAATTCCACATTCAAGCACATTATAAAGTCCCAAATAATTGATACAACATTTGTTCAACAAACAATCTTCAACCTTGAGGACCTTCATCACTTTGAATACAATAAAGGACATTAAATTCATAATAATACATACTATCAAGGCTCTAGATAACTAACATCAACATTTAAAACCACCTAAATAGTTTTTCTAACAAATCAAAGGATCTTGGTAATCTTATCTCACTATAAAAAAGTTATCATTTATGATGGTGCTTTTTCTATCGAAATCGGGCTGGAGCTTCTTTGGAGTCGCTAGAACATTCGTTGGGGCGGGATCGATATCTGACCTATAGAAAGGGTGGTCCGGCGGGGGTGTGCCGACCACCTCTCCGATACCTAAGTCAAATTTTCTCTTACGAAAGGAAAAAGATCAGAAACGTACGATAGTTTTGTGATTGCGTACATTTCTTTGGTGGAATTGCTTGGTATTTATCGTGGGTGATCACGATGACTTTCCTTGTTAGATGGCGATACGGCATCTTCCCTATTGGGTAGGGAATCCATCTTTCCTTATCGTCAACTGAATATTAAAGGATAGTTAGGGGTCGTAATCGTGGGGGATCCTTCTTCCCTTAATGAGTAGATATCGGATCATGGAGATGGAGTGATTTCCTTTCCTACGTCTCAACTGGTAGACAACAGTTTATCCCCGTCACTTGTCCGGCCCACTGGCTTAGTTTCAGCCCGAGGCTTGCGCTGTGGAGTAACTAATACGTCATCGTGGGCTGAGTCCCCACGTGAGGCTCTTCTACCAACCCCATGGGGGATTCCAACCCGCTTTAAGCTTTACTGATGGTTCATTCCCTAGGCCTGCGTCCTAGGCCTATGCGTTGATATTTTAAACACTATCAGTTGCCCCCCCAGCCCTTAGCCGAAGCGAGCTTGGGCAAGGGTCAACTCGTTTCTTGGATCGAGCAGCGAATTCCACGTGGCCGAATAGGGTTTGTTGGTCTAGGCTTGTTGATGTCAATCGTATCGAGGTAATGATGGCTTCTCTTCGACTTTCGCGTCCATTTCGGCTGACGTTTCTAGTGTTTGTAGAAGCACCCCACGACTATTTGAATCGTATTCCCCTGTTCTTCAAACCTCTTTCTCTGTGGTCTCAGATTTTTCATCCTCGAAACTTCTCTGATCATCGCTCAAGACTGCTCTTGGTGGTTTCTGTCATTCAATCTCGCTTGGGGTCATCTCTTTTCTTTTCTTCCCTAGTTTGGTACGTCTTTATTCTTCTTCTCCTATTTACCTTTTCTTGTTTTGGGTTCCGTGGGTCCCTGGTGGTCATTGCTTGTCTCCTCTTCCTCACTTTTTTGGACGGAGTTCTGTCGAGCGCCTTTTAGCCGTGGGGAGTTATTGTTATGATTTTAGGGTTATTAGGGCGTGTTTAGCTGGGATTCTACCCCTTTATCATTCGTTCGACCTCCCTTATACTTGCCCAATCATGCGTACTTCTTCTGGGCCCAATCGTTCTTTTGGTCTGTGCATAGGGGGAAGTTCCACCAAGGAACCTGATTTAGGGCAAACAGGTGAAGGGTCCGGCCATCAAGCCATTGTTGTCGACCGTGTCCCTTCAGCTGGACCTCCTTCCGTATGAAAAAGGCAAGAGCAAGGTTAATTAGGTACCTGACGATTCATTGCCAAGAGTACATTGTGCAAAATCACAGAAACTTGATGGGCCCTAGTCGGATTGAGCCCTATTTTGGAAAGACCTTCACCACTCGCTACAGGCCCCCTTTGGTGTTCATGTTTGGTGTCCTGACTTTCTCACTTCTTACATCGTCCAAGTGCCGAAGATGGTTTTCTTTTTTAAGGCGGTCTTCGAGAACGGCCTCCGCTTTCCTCTGCATCCCTTTATCAAGCGTCTTCTGACACTTTGCGTGCATTGGTCGACTTTCTCGATTTACGGGCGTTTTGGTCGAGTGCTTGGTTTTCTTTAGGGATAAAGGTCTCAGGGTCCCCAGCATAGCTTTGCTCTTAGACTTCTTTAGTGTGAAGGAGGTTGCAAAGGGCTTTTTGTACATTTCAAGCGCACAAGGCCAGGCGTCATCTCGGATCTTCCGTCCTCCACAAACACTAGAAGGAACGTTATTTTTCATCGATTAATTCGTAATTGGGAGTATAATCCACGCTTCTTGAGAAGATAAACGGCATTCCGACCGTTTGGACTACCCTTGAGAACCTACGTGAGTTTCCGTTTGCGTTAATTAGGTTTAGCCTTCGAAAGTCATGAGATGTTTCTAACTTTGCTTTGGTTGTGCAGCCTTTAGGTATTCACCCCAGACTCAGCTCCGAGGATGAAGAGGTGAAGTAGAAGTTGATTAATTGTAGCCCGCGGATGTATTTTGAGCTTATTAGATTAGATATTCCCGGGCCTTCTGGTGCGAAACCTTCTCGACCTTCCGAGCCTTCGGGTGCGAAATCTTCTCGACCCTTCGCTTTGAGGCCACCTCAATCTTCTGTCATGAAGCCTTCTCGGGAAGAGCTTCAAGCCCGAGTTGAATTTTTGGCAAATAAGAAAAGAAGCGCCAAGCGTAAGGTCCCGGCTGCCCCCGAGAGTAGCCATGTGGCTCGAGGCAAAGTCCTGAAGTTAGGGGCATCCTCCTTGCCATCATCTATTCGGGAGCAAGGATCACCGGGGCAATTCTGGGCGAGAGGTCGCCCTCCTCTGTGGCTAAGGTGTCAAAGGTGACATGTCCACAGCTCTGTTCTCCCCGTGTCACGGTAGCCAAGAGTCCTTCCGAGAGGACCGCCGAGCCTCCTCTGGAAATCCTACCTATATCTGTTCGAAGCCCTTTGGCGCAAAGCGCCGAGCTTCCTTCCGGGGCATCTGAGGGCAAGGGGAGGAAACATCTCGGACCTGAGAGGGATGAGGACTCGTTGCTCGTGAATGCAGAGCTCGCCGTCGGGGCTGTATCACCCATCCTACTGGACTCAGACCTTAAGAGGGCGGATGCCATGTCCATTGAGGCTCTGGCCTTATCACTTCAGGGAGCAGCCACCGTATGTCCAAACGCCTTTATTTGTTTGTTCCACTACTGTTTCAAACTATTCGTTAATTGTATCTCGTTTCTATAGATGGCTACCTATATGAAGAGCCTGGCGGGGAGGGCTAGCTTTGCCTAGGGCTCGGCTAGAGCCGTGGAGCGTGTGTAAAGCCAACATACGCGACCTCAGGGGAATGCAGGCCTTCGAGCTCGGATCACGGCGCCTTGTCGAGGATGCCACATGAAGTATGAATCGACTGAAGCACCGACCTTGAGAGTCACGAGGCTGGAGGTAAGAAAATAAGGCTGGCGGGGTGAGGTTCTGGGGGCGAGCTGCGGTCGGGGGACGAGTTACGGGTGGTTAGGGATAAGCTTCACGTGGTTCGGGACGAGCTGCGCATCAAAGCCACGACATTGGGTAGAGGTTAGCCAAGGCAGCACGGGGGGCGAGTGGAGTTTCATGGAGCCCTGCGGGAATGCCATGGACTTTGCGGAGATCTTCAGAGGCAAGAGGCCTTGGTCAATCAGAAGCAAGGGGTGATTATCGAGCTGAGAGATGAGGCCTGTACCTTGTGGGCATCCAGGTGGCTTGCCCCCAGGCGCAGGCTGCAAGGTTTTCTCGGGTTTGGATTTGACTTCGAGTTCCGGGAGCGGGAAGAATATGAGCTTAGACAATGAGCGGATCCCGTGGTGTTTCGGATGCTGACTACGTTCCTCTCCCACTGGTGAACCTAAGATTGAGGCTCCCTACGAGTTGGCTCTCCTACCTCACATCGTTGGGACTTCACCTTCGGCTTACATGGTTTTGAGGTTTGGAATGGCGAAATTTGCTCAAAGTCTTACTTTAGACATTTAGGCTTTTCCACATGGTTGCTTAACTTTGGGCTCCCGAGCTTTGGACTTACGCAATGTTGACTTTGATTTTGTCGATCTGTGGATATTTGTCTTTGCTACCCTTTGGACCTTTTTTGTCTTCCTTTACCGTCGTACTTTACAACCTGGGCTGCGAGGCTTCTGGGCTATTCAGCTCTTTTAATAAGCTGGGCTGCTGGCCCAGCATGCGAGCTACGTGTCTTAACAAGGCGGAGCTCTTTGGGCTCTTATTGAATTGAGCCCCTCTTGGGCTCTTATTGAGCGAACTACGTGGCTCTTAACAAGCGAGCTCTTGGGCTTTATTGGGCGGGCTACATGGCCTTGTGGCCAGGCTACGTGGCTCTTAATAAAGCGAGACTCTGGGCTCTTAAAATACGACTCTTTAGGCTCTTATTGAACTGAGCTATTAGGCTCTTATTGAATTGAGCTATGCGGCTCTTAATGAACTTAGCTACGTGACTCTTAACAAACTGAGCTACTAGGCTCTTATTGAACTAAGCTACGTGGCTCTTAACAAAGCAGGCTCTTGGGCTCTTTAACGGCCCGAACTCGTGGTTCTTAAAGGCGAGGCTATTGGGCTCTTATTGGGGTCAAGGTTACATGGCTGCCCGGGCGGGCTCTTATTAAGCCGAGCTTCGTGACTCTTAACGAGACCCCAAGCTGCGTGGCTCTTAACAAACTGAGCTATTGGGCTCTTATTGAACTGAGCCTTGGCTCTTAACAAGCGAGCTCTTGGGCTCTTATTGGCGAGCTACGTGGTTCTTAACAAAGCCCAAGCTAGGGCTTTTGTTGAGAGCGGGCTCGTGGTTCTTAACAAAGGCGAGATCTTGGGCTCTTATTGAATTGAGCTGCTGGGCTCTTATTGGTGACTACATGGCTCTTAACAAAGTAAGGCTCTCAGGCTCTTATTAGGCCCAGGCTGCGCGACTCTTATGGCGGAAGCTACGTGGCACTTAACAAATTGAGCTACTAGGCTCTTATTGAACTGAGCTACGTGGATCTTAACAAATTGAGCTACTAGGCTCTTTGTTGAACTGAGCTACGTGGCTCTTAACAAACTGAGCTATTGGGCTCTTATTGAGGTTAGGGCTACCACTGACCTTCTAAGAACATTGGACTCTTATTAAAGCAGGCTACGTGGCTCTTAACGAACTTAGCTACGTGGCTATTAACAAACTGAGCTACTGGGCTCTTTGTTGAACTAAGCTACGTGGTTCTTAACAAACTAAGCTACTGGGCTCTTATTGAGCTAAGCTCTTTGTGACCGCCCCGAATCCGGTGTCAGTTATTGCAGTCAACCCGCGATCTTCGTGAATGTCGAGTAATCCGACATTTTTCACGAAAATCGGGCAGAGTCTCCTTTGTACGGGGAGCTCTACCCAAATATAAAACCTGCATAAAACTTGTCCCAAACAATCCAATATAACAGTCTATGATTAAGACGGCCACTTGGGCTCATAAACCTATACAATGTATATATCCAACTATCCAACCATAGTTCAAGAGTTCAAATTTTACTCTTATACAACATATATTAAAATTAAACAATTCTTATACATGTAATACATCATAACCCAAAGCCACAATCAGAGCTTCTTCTAAATACTCTATCTCTAGGACTAAGCGAGTCCCCTCACACGCTCCACCTTTTTTTGTAAATAATATCCTCGACGGGGTGAGCTAGTGCTGTGGTGGAATCACCTAAGTGGTACACTCTCCGCTAAAGGTGCGGTCACGTACTCAATAAACACACATTCAAGCAAATGCATGATCCTACTTGAATGTCTAACTGACCATCTCATACCCCGAGTCCTCACCGACTCCCTCACACTCGCCTAAGCCTCGTGTGAATTATTATGTTTATTTGTTTTGTGAAACTGACCCTCAGTGTGTAGCATATATCAATTGGGCCATCTCCGACTGATTGATATTATTTATGGACTACCCTCCAGTGTATATCAATTGGGCGTCTCCAACGATTGATATTTTAGGTGTGTCGGACTACCCTCCGATAATTATTGGTTTTAGACAACCCCTCAGACCATATTCTCTAGACTCACCTCATGCACTCACTCCTATCGTCCTAAGGTGCTCCCAGTGCATATGGAATGCATGATGCCAATTCCATTTCAGTCTATGTCACATGTAAATATATAAACATGCATATATTCACATAAAATTCAATCACACAATCATGTTATGTAATTACGCATTTCATCACATCAAAACTAGCTCACACGGGCTAATGATCAAACACGAGCAATTATACTTGAATTACTCGACCAAACATATTAATTCACAAAAATTATTTTGTGAACACTATTCTCGGGAATAGTGAAACCCTCGGTTACTATTCCCTGAAAATCACCAATCATAGGTTCACTTTGTGAACCCGGGTTTCACGGCCATATCAAGCCTCATACAAACCAATACATGCATCAACACATAAATGCACAATTTATCTTTAAAATTCAGCCGTGACTGATCCACGGCTGCTCTATTTTAGTTTAAAAATTATATCAGTCGGTCCCCAGTTTTGCGGGACCGATCAAGCAACTGTTCAAGGCCTCAACTAACGAAACATTAAAAAACACCTAACTCAAAATCCGATTGTCCCTGCTTTGTAGCCACTCCGTGTGGGCGCTTTCCTTCTCTTGTCGGCTGTAAACGGTGGATCGCGCGATATTTTAGAGAGAAGGAGGTCCTTCTCTCTCTTAAAACCTCCATTTCCATCTTCCCCCAGCTACTGGACCTCCCTTTCACGTTTTTTTTCTTCTTTGAATTTGTGGGAGACAACACTATTGAGTGTTTTGTCTTTTTCCCACTTAAACAATTCCATTGATACCCGTTATGTCCCTCTTTTCCCAGTTTTGACATTCGGCACTATCTCGGCCGTCCATTTTTATCATTTCTCTACTCATACCACTTATGGCACATGAGTACGTGTTATATATGACCTTTTTCGCATCGAAAATCGTTTTACGACACCCGAAACTTGATGCCTAGAAAAACGTGTAAATTCCGACTGTCTCGGAATTCGACTAAATTTTACATGCTAGCTAGATTTCTGAGAACGATTCAGTGGTGAAATCGTTTCCAAATCATCAAGATCTAGAATAAATTCCTGATTTTTAGCAAGAGTACAATTTTGTAACTTGAATTACGATTTTGCCCTTTTTAAAGTGGAATTTCTTGGGTCTTCATTTACGTGTCTTATGACTGTTTCTGGCTCTTATTGGCCAGAGCTACATGGCTCTTAACAAGCCCATCTCACGGGCTCTTTGTTGGTGAGCTATGTGGCCCTTAACAAAATGAGCTCTTGGGCTCTTTGTTGAGGGCGAGCTCGTGGCTCTTAACAAACTAAGCTATTAGGCTCTTATTGGGGCCCGAGCTACATGGTTAACAAGGCGAAACTCTTTGGGCTCTTATTGGTCGGGCTACGGCCTTCGAGGTGGGCTCTTATTAAATAGAGGCCTCGTGGCTCTTAACAAGCGAGCTCGTGGCTCTTCTCTTGCGCTACTAGGCTCTTTGTTAAACTGAGCTACGTGGCTCTTAATGGCTTGAGCTCATTGGGCTCTTATTGAATTGAGCTCATTGGCTCTTAACAAATTGAGCTACTAGGCTCTTATTGAACTGAGCTACGTGGCTCTTAACAAACTGAGCTACTGGGTTCTTTGTTGAACTGAACTACGTGGCTCTTAACAAATTGAGCTACTGGGCTCTTATTGAACTGAGCTATGCGGCTCTTAACAAACTGAGCTATTGGGCTCTTATTGAACTGAGCTCTATGGCTCTTTTGAACTCTAAGCTACGTGGCTCTCTAATATCCAAGCTCCTGGGTTCTTATTGAGGTCAAGGCTACACGACATTCTGAGTTGCTAGGCTCTTACTAAAGGCCCGAGGCTCGTGGCTCTTAGAACTAAATAAGTGGCTCTTAACACTTGAGCTCTTTGGGCTCTTTTGTTTACAGGCGAGCTCGTGGCTCTTTAATATCGAAGCTCTTACGAAGGGCATAGTTCGAGTGTCTAATTCATGTCGGAGCTCATCCATGTGGTTCTTTGTGAACTACTTTATGTTTCGTGGCCTTCGTAGCGCACTCCACGACTACGGATTGGTCTCTCGAAGACCATTCCTACTCCGTTCTCCGTAGGGAATTTGACAACCATATGATAGGCGGAAGGGATGGCCATTACGACATTGAGAGAAAGCCTGCCTAGTAACATGTTGTATGCTGAGGGGGCATCCACTATGAGGAATTTTATCATCTTTGTGGCCTGGCATGGGGGGTCTCCCAAAGTGAGTACCAGCTGTACTGACCCCAGGGGTAGCAATTTCTCTTTGGAGAATCCCAGTAAGTGGGCGTTTACCGGTTCTAGCTTCTCCCTTATGATGCCCTTTTTGTCAAACGCTGATGCGAAGATGATGTCGGCCGAGCTCCGGGTTGTTGATCGGGACCACATGAGCTGTTTTGTTAGCCCTGACTGACCCATATTGGTCATCCTTGGGGATGTTGGCGACCTTCCATGTCAAAGTCAAAGAAGGAAAGGTTATGGTGGTATCTTGGGGAGTTTGGACACGGCTATTACCTCCAATGTCTCCCTTGACCCTAATCTTTGCGTGGGTGAGCCTTCACAGACGGCCCGAATTCCCCACCACCGGTGAATCCCCCATAAATCACATTTATCTCTCCCAAGGGTTGCTGATGCT
This sequence comes from Tetrastigma voinierianum, assembly GCA_016808115.1. NCBI lineage: Eukaryota > Viridiplantae > Streptophyta > Magnoliopsida > Vitales > Vitaceae > Tetrastigma > Tetrastigma voinierianum. The sequence continues at coordinate 12,781 of JAEQBH010009262.1, forward strand.
GAGCTAGGGCTGGCTAACGAGGTGGTGGAAAAGGTGCCTGATTTCGATCTTCTGGAGCTACATAATGGCGGAGATGTCCACGTCGGATTAGGAATTCAATTTCTTTCTTCAACTGAATACAGTCATCTGTTTGGTGCCCATGATCTCTATGGAACTCATAGTACTTAGTCATGTCTCTTTTTTCTGGGTCCATCTTCATCTGAGATAGCCACCTTAAAAACTTCTTATGCTGCACCTCGTATAGGACTTGAGACACCGAGGCCGTCAGGGGGGTGAACTGCTAAGGTGGGTACCGCGGCTGCAACTCGGGCTAGGGTAGACCCAAGCGATCCCTGACGTTACCTCTTCTCTTTGGAGATCGATCTCTATCTTCTCTGTTCCTCCATAGAGATCTATCTCTGTCTCTTCGTCTTTTGGGGCTTCGGTCCCATTTTTTCTCGCCCTTGCTTTTCTCCTTTTGTGCGGAAGAGCTTCCCCGCTTAGACATAAGGACCTCCTTGTCGTTAATGTATTTTTCTGCTTTGGCGAGCATCTCGGCCATGCTTACTTTAGGGTTCTTTGAGATGGAGAACATTAGGTCTTTGGATTGTATGCCTATCCCGACGATAAAGGTGGTAATGGCAAATTTCTCATATGGGATGTCTATCCTCAATGACTCCGAGTTAAACCTCTGGACGTAGGACCTCAGGTTTTCTTGTGGGTCTTGCTTTACGGTCAGCAGGTGGTAGCTCGACTTCCGGTATGTACGGGCTCCAATGAAGTGGGACACGAAAGCAATGGAAAGTTCTTTGAAGGATGAGATCAATGTTGGAAGGAGCCTGTTGAACCATGCCAAGGCCGAGCCCTTAAGCGTGATGGCAAAGGCTCTGCATCTCACGGGGTCTTGGTATCCATGCAGCTCCATCTGATTCTTGTAGGTGTTGAGGTGGTCTACGGGGTCTTTTGTTCCATCGAAAGCTTCGATCTTATGCATTCTGAACTTTGTTGGGAGAGGGAAATGTAGTACCTCGGCCGTGAACGAGGATTCCGTTTTCTATACTAGAGCATCCATGGAGACTAGGGCTCGACCTTTTACAGCCTCCTTCATGTGGCTGAGCTCTTGTTGGATGTCCTAGAACCGCTACTCCCAAGATTGTTCCCCCTTCCCCTGCTGATAAGGGGTTGGCTCATCATCTCCGTCGTTCCTGCCAGGCACCCCTTCATTATGACCATCTCCGGGGGGTATGTAGGGATCATGCCCCCTAGTCCGGCTATTTTCTCCTCCTCCATCCACGTCTCGGGGGGCGCCGAGGTGTTGCTGCTCCTCCTATGGAATGGTATTGTGGTCTTCATGGGCCTGTTGTGCCTTAATGGGTCTTGCACACAATATGGTGAAATCACCAGCTCCCTTAGCGAGACGCTGATTGGCCGGACAGAGCCTCCGTCTTGTTTGCTAGTGGCGTAAGGGCTTCGAGGCGTCTCACGGTTGTCTGGCACGTCGATGTCGTCTGTTGGTCTTGCGTCCTCGGGGGGTTAACGTGACTCCTGCTCATGTTTTGAGTCGATACCATCAGTCACTGAGAAATCAGTTAATTTGTAAAGGAACAATTGTTCCCACAGATGGCGCCAAACTGATGGTGCTTTTTCTATCAAAATCGGGCTAGAGCTTGCTGGAGTCGCTCGGTTGTTCGTCTTACCGGATCAATATACAATCTGTAGAGAAAGGGTGGTCTGGTGAGGGGTGTGTCGGCCGCCTCTCCGATGCCTAAGTCAGTTTCTCTCTTACGAAAAGGAAAAAGATCAACTGTCGATGGTTTTGTGATTGCGTACCTTTCTCTGGTAGATTTGCTCGGTATTTATCGTGAGTGATACGATGACTTTCCTTGTTAGACGACGATACGACATCTTCCCTATTGGGTAGGGAATCCATCTTTCCTTATAAGATCAGCGAATATTAAAGGATAATTAGGGACATGTCGTGGGGATCAACCTTTAGGTAATGAGTGAATGTCGGATCATGGAGATGGAGTGCTTTCCTCACGATCTCAACTGGTGGACAGCGGTTTTATCCACGTCACTACAATTCGACTCCCTTCAGAACCCCAGTTTAGCCCTAGGCTCATGTCTGTGGAGTAACCAGGACATCATCGTGGGCCGAGTCCCCGCGTGAGGCTCTTACCCGATACAGGAGATTCAACTTAGCTTTAAGCTGCGATGGTTTGTTCCACACGGGCTGCATCCACGGGCCTATGCATTGATCTTTTAGGCTATCAATTTCCATACTAATATACACTACCAAGTCTAAAACAATTTTCATCCACATACGAAAGTAAGTAAATAATTTTCCAATACTAAAGGACAATAAGTTCATTAACATTAAAATGCTTATAATAATCCAACAACCTCACAAAAAAAAAAAATTTCTACAAACTATCTGAAATATCTAAAACCCCCAAGCAAGGAAATAAAAATCCCACCAGCTTCAATACAATGTCAAATGTTCATTACAAGACAAACATCAACCCAATGAAGTATATTCACCAATGGTTTTTCAAAAATTACAAAATAAATGTTTAGGTTAAGCCACCCTACCTCGAATCCTAGAAAATCTAGCAGATTTGAAATTGAAATGTCACCATTGGGTTGTTCCTCACGTCAAGTAGGACAACCCTTCAAAATTTGAGGTCCATCGGAGTTCATGTGACCACAATATCGCGAGTCCTTGCTTTATGGGGATTTTATCCATTTTCCTTCTTCTTAACATTTCTTGCTGGGCTCCCATAAATAATTTCCCATTTTTCAAAATTTTTTTTGCCTTTTATCCTCACTAGGGACAAAAATATCAATTTTATCGGAAAATAGATAGGGTGTCGAGCAGCATCGATACAATATTCGCTATCGATAGTCGGTTAATTGAAATATCGGTCAAATGTTGGTAAAATCGACGATTTTTTTGGTAAATATTAGTATTTTTACCGATTTTTAAGGATATTTCCCAATTTTGGTCGGAATTTGTTAAAACTCTAAAAAACCGGCGTAGGCTTCAATCTTGGCCCGAGCACGCTTGGAATGCATCCTCTCTACCACTAAGCTATCAACGCTTTTGTTCTGACCTATTTACTGATTAATATCAATATCAAAATGACTTAATTTTTATCTTAACTATGATAAAACATGTTTTGATAAAAATAACTACTTATTATCATAAATAAATACAAATATATTAATAGAATTTAAGATAATTTTATTTTATCTATATTTTGTAAAAATATTCATCGATATTTCTATATATCCATAAAATCCAATTACCGATATATCCCGTGTTTATCGATATTTGATCTGATCCTCACACGTAAAGCTCTCATGGGTTTTGATTTTAATATTTTATTATTTTATTTTTTTACCTTAATAACTTATCAATCCCAATACAATTTATTTCCTCACCATCTTTTCTATTATATAAATAGCTATTACTCATTGCAAATAATTATCATAAATAAAACAAATATATTAATAGAATTTAAGATAATTTTTATATAATTTTTATTTTACCGATATTTTTGTAAAAATATCCACCGATAGTTATGATATATCTGTAAAATCCAATTACCGATATATCCGTGTTCTGATATTTTGATCATTGATCCTCACAAGTAAGCTCCCATGGGTTCGATTTTTATTTTTTTTATTTTTTTTACACCAATAACTTATCAATCCCAATACAATTTATTTTCTCACCATCTTCTAATTATGTTGTTTTACTCATACCATATGTTCTATTATGTATATATAATCAAATAATATTTCTCGTAGCAAATAATTTATTTATTATTATTATTGTTATTTTTAAGAAAAATCAATAATAATAAGTATTAATAGTAAAAACAATAATACTAATAATGATAATATATGTACACATACTTATCCCAAACAACATAATTTATATTATTAATACCTTGTTTTATTTTATACCTTATTAATCATTTTTTTAATTTTTATTTTATTTTAAGCCAACGTGGAAAAATTCAACGTCCTCCATTGACTCCTAAAAGTCTTAAGTTTTTTGTCAGTCTTAATTCAACACATGTTCTCAATTCACCTTTTGACTTTTCAACCGCTTGACATCCTACCCCCTAAAATAAATTTCATCTCAAAATTTAATTGGACTTACCTCAAAAATAGTTAAACAGTTGTAGATGTTGTCACCTCAATTCTTCTTCAGGTTCCCAGGTTGCTTCTTCTATCCCATGAAGTTGCCACTACACCCTGACTGTAGGGATTATTTTGTTTCGGATCCTGTGTTCTCCAAGCTCCAAAATCTATAAAGGTTCTTTTGTATAAGACATATCTGCATCAATATGGACTTCTTGCAAGTTAACTAACCAAGTTGGATCTGGGATGCATTTCCTTAACATCGACACATGAAGGACGTTTTGCACATGTGAAAACTACGGGGGCAGTACTAACTTGTACGCTATTAGGCCAATCCTCTCAACAATCTGAAAAAGCCCAACAAACCTAGGGCTAGCTTTCCCTTCTGCCCAAAGCAAAATACACCTTTTTATGGCGATACTCACAAAAGACCAATCCCACAGCTAACAAATTCTAAGGGTCTTCTCCACTTATCTGCATAACTATTTTGTCTATCTTGGGTAATTTTAAGTTTCTTCTTAATAAGACAGATCTTTTATGTTGTTTCTTGGACAATTTCGGGCCCCAACAAACGACTCTCCCCTATTTTAGTCCAACATAAGGTGATCTGCAAGGTCTTCCATAAAGTATTTCATAAGGCGTCATGCCAATACTAGACTGATAACTGTTGTTATAAACAAATTCCGCTAAGGGTAAGTAATCTACCCAACTCCCTCCAATGACTAAATTTACCCTTAACATAATATTCTAAAATTTAAGATTACTCACTCTAATTGACCATCTGTTTGGGGATGAAACGGGTACTAAATTCAAGGCGAGTTCCGTAGTACTTCTGGAAACTACGCGAAAATTGAGAGGTGAACTTGGGATCGTGCTCCGGACACTATAGATAAGGGCATTCCCATGCAGCCTCACAATCTTCTATCTTTATAAATTACCAATGAATTCATGGAATCAGTAGATCCACTAGTGATAGATGGGTTGTTTGTACGATGATTGATCATGAAACAATTCTTAACTCTTATGGTCCTTGGAAATCCCACCACGAAGTCCATGGTGATATGATCCCACTTTCACTTGGGTATAGGTAGAGGTTGCAACAATCCTACGGGTTTATGATGTTCTACCTTCACTTGTTGACAAATTTCACAATTTGCTACATATTGAGCAATGTCCCTCTTCATCCCACCCCACCAAAATTGTCTCTTCAAGTCTTGATACATCTTTGTACTTCCAGGGTGTATAATTATATTGTACTATGAGCATGTGCCAAAAGTTCATTCTTCAACTCTACATTCCTTGGGACACATAATCTCCCTTTGAATCTTATGCTCCCATCTACATGCATTGACCAATTTGCACCTGTCTCAGAAACCATGTGGCCTAAAAAATCACTTTTGTAAGACAAAATGCCCTCTTATCCAACTTTCCATACAACTGATGTCTTCTTAGAGTTTTAAGGGTGGTCACTAAATGTTGCTTATGCTCCTCCAAACTCCTTGAGTAAATTAATATGTCATCCATAATGACAAAAAAAAAAGGGTCCAAGTAAGCACGAAACACTCTATTCATTAAATCCATGAAAGCAGTTGAGGCATTTGTCAACTGAGGCATGAATAGGAACTCAGAATATTATATCTATTCTAAATGCAGTGTTTGGGACATCCTCTTGTCTAACCCTTAGTTGATGATACCCCGTTCGTAGGTTAATCTTGCTAAAATACCTTGCCCCTTCAACTAGTCAAACAAATCATCTATTCTTGGAAGAGGGTACTTGTTCTTCACAATGACTCTATTCAACTTCCTGTAATCAATGCACAATCTTAAGGTGCCATCTTTCTTCTTTACAAATAATACAGAGGCTCCCTATGGTGATGTGTGATGCTCTTACTTCATAACTATGGAAAGTGAGAGGACGCCACATAGAGCTAAGACCTGTAAACAGGCCTTTGGCAAATAATTGAGAACAACTCAAGCAAAAAGTCAAAAATGACATAATCTTACTTCAAAAGTCTGAATTCTAAAAATTCAAGACTACAAAATATAACTATGTAAAACTACCACCATAGTGGTGTTTAAAAAGTCCTGTACATATGCTATAGTCTAAAAAAAAAGTACTTGTATCAATACAAGTTTCACTATAACAAAAAATAATATTACACAACCACTTCTATTACAAAAAAAATAGGGTCCTACAAAGGGAGACTCTTAAGGCTGTGTTGGCCTTACAACGAGCAGCGGGGTGTCCTGACTGACTTCTTTACCACCTACATGGATTAAACACTCATGCTAAGCTTATAGCTTAGTGAGGAAAATACATAAAAACAAAACCATTTATAACTATTCTCAAATACAATAAACAAGCATGCAATATTATTTCAGGTAATTACATTTAACCATTTTCATGCTTATCAGGTTTATATATATATATATATATATATATATACATGTACGTTTCCTTTGTGGGTCATCATATTCATCTCTCTTGTAGGAGTACATATCATACAATTCGGAACAGAAGGTACCCGAGGGTATACTACAGTATGGTACAGAAGTATGTTGATGCATAAAAAATTCTTATTTACATAAGCATACTGGTCCTTATTCATGTACTTTTCATATAAATGTTTGTTTGCATAGACCAGTAAGAATGAATAACAGGTACACGGTGCAGTGGGGTACGTGGGTACAATCTGATTCGGTATAAGTGCTGAAGCGCGAGCGGGAGTGTCATAATTGCTAATTAGGAGTGCCGAAGCACTAAACAGGAGTGTCATAGCACTAATCAGGAGTGCCGAAGCACTAAACAAGAGTGTCGTAGCACTAATCAGGAGTGTCGTAGCAATAGTCTCTATTTATTCACGATCCGGTCTTAAGCCGACATACAATTATCTGTGATTCAAAACATTTTACAAAGGTCTAACTTCATTCACATTATTTTCCATGTCAATTCTTATGACCATATATATATATATATATATATATATATATATATATATATATATATATATATATATATATATATATATATTATACCCTTATATATATATCAATATCATTCTGTTTCTTCACGTAAAAAGACATGTAACACATGTTCAAGTCATATTACTATCATGAATTAACAATGTATTTTGCCAAAGGCCAAATTATTGGAAATGTTCTTCCATGAGAAACATATTTTCACGCTTCACTTGCATAATTTTCTGGGAATAAACGAGACATATTTTACCTAAACTTCTTTCCTGAGCGTTGTAATTCTATGAGTCTATTTTTAGCATAAATTGGAATCATCTCATTTGGATCTTTATAACTTAACTTATGTCCAAAATACCGAACCTACCCAAGTTAAGAAATCAAAACCCATATCTTCGCTGGTCTCGAAAACCCATAATTGCTTCCCGATTTATGAGCGGAACCTCTGCGACTTGACCTGAATTTTAGGGTCTTACAGGTCACCTTTTGGTCGGGTTTCTTCTAGATAATTCAAGATCTTAGGGTCTCATAATCTCATCCCAACCTTGAATCACTCAATTTGGAGTCTAATAGCCAGAAGTTATGGCTAGGCAAGAGCAAGGATGGAGAAAAAAAAACGGAATGACACCTCGAACCTCCACAGACCTAACTTCGTTTTCACCAAAAACTCCTCTATTAGGATCCAAACAAAGCACAACACAACAACCACAAAATAGAAGAGAGGAATCCCAAACCCTAACCAAACTTCAAACCTACTAAATCAAAATATACCCATAGATGAAGGAAGTTAGGATTTTCCTAACCTTGATTCTTCTTCTTCACTTCTTCTTCCTTTCTTCTTCACTTTACTTGAATAAGTGGAACCTTGAAATGGAGAACAAGCACATAAAAAAAAATTGCCTTTTTCTCCTCCAACAGATGCCCTAGCTCTCACTTTTACCTTGAAATGAAATCCTTCCTCGTTCAAAGACAAGTTTTAGATACCATCTCATTTTGTTATAAGGCCATGTTTGGCAAAAATCTCATTTTTGGCTTAAGTTTTCCCTTTTGCTATTTAGTCCTCAAAAGTTCATTCTATTTGAAAATCACTTATCATTATTCCATAATAGCATATAATCTTCTTACATAATTTCCTTTGAGTCCTTATTTGGTAATTGACCATTATACCCTTGACTCTTAGATAAATTTCGGGTTTATCAATTTTTCACTCTTAGCACTTAAATTCCGGAAAAATACAAATTTTACTTTTATTATACCTCTAAACTGTAATAAACTATTAGGGTATAATTTGGGGTGTTACATGATGTACTTGGACGAATAAAGTCCTTATCAAATAATTCTTCAAATTTGCGTTTTTTAACACCAATTCAGCCAAGGCCATTACATAAGGGACTCTGCGAGATAAGACTTATCTACGGATGAACTTCAATAGAAATCAAACTCCCTATGGGGTGGTAAATACAGTATAGCTAATGCGGAAAGGCATCCTAAACCTTCACCACTAGAATATTCTGAGAAGTCCTTCTACACTTTCTCTTATTGTGTCGAGTAAGCTAAGAAGCTTATTATTGCCTGACATGGTACTAACATGGGTCAAAGGGTATGAATGGCGAACTAACAAATTTTCTCCCGACAAAAGCCAATTTCAAACCCATTATGGAAAATATAATATTATCCTACGATAATGACAATCAGTAAGAGCCTACACATTGATAACCAATCCATTCCCAAGATGACATCATATCGAACATGTCTAAAACTCTCTCAAATTAACATGGAGTCTCTATGAATCAAGGTAATCACACATTCCTTACGATCTTTGTCACTCACAGAGTTCATACCCATGGGAGACTCGATAAGTAGTGAGTTTTCACTCTCTCAGCTTCGATCGGTAGTCGACACACGATGTAGAAATAAGGAATGAGTAGCACCAGTGTCAAATAAAACACACGCAGTGTTATACACGAATCATACCTTCCCTTTAGGAGAACATCCTACGCTTCTGCACGTGATCCACTAAGATGATTGCATCGGCTACCCGTAGAAAGTGTCATGGTTCCACTATGTTCTTTGGGAAGTGAGGTGCTTGATAGTTAGGCAATTGCAAACGAGAGGCTGAAATGGTAGAGATGACTATAGGCAGGAGGTTCCTTGGGGTGGAGCCCCATCCTTGAGAGAGCACCCTAAATGTGGCGACCTTCCCGCAGATGATCTCTACCCCACATTCACCTTGCGCTCTGTTGATTTACTGCCCTTGGAGAATCTTGCTCACTTGTCCCATGAAACAATGAGCGTCCCCTATACTGTTGGTTTTGTTGTCTCTGTTGCTGATTTTGGGGCTTTCTTTGAGAACTTTCTCCCACCTTATGTTTCCCTTTCCTATCCCCTTTCTGCTCTCGGATTTGATAAGTGTCTTTAATGTCGACTCCACAGTAAGGGTTCTCTGGCTAATTCATGATGGCCAATGGAGACTACCATATTTCTAATGGCTGCCTCGATCCCCTACAAATCTGCTTTTCCTTCTCCTCCTCGATGAGCATGCCTAAGGTAAATCTAGGCAATTCAGAAAATTGGACTCATATTCCATCAACGTCATAGTCCTTGGATGAGGTGTTAAAGTCCATCCTTTTAGTGTGTAGCCACCTCCAAAATGTTCACTCAGGAAGGTCTCCAAATTGGTCCCAGATCCTTCGGCTTCAATGTTGAGCCTATTTCATAGTCTCCCAAAAAATCCTCCTTATTCACTAACATATAAAGGTATAGAAACCCGACTACGTCCCTACTCCAGGATATGTAGCCCATCAAAAATCCTCCTGATACACATTAACCAAATTTTCTCTAATCCAGTGTCTAGTTCCCTAGCAAAAGATGGGGGTTGCATCACCATGAATATCTTCATGGCCTCCATTTGACTCATGTTTTCTCTAGTTGGAGGGATACCTCCTTTGGGAATGGTCGAGAAATGGTATCTTTTGGGCTTTGGCGCCTCGTCCTTGAGTCCTTAGGCCATCTCATCATCTATAGGGTTCAAATTATAGCTCTCTTGAACCTCATTCTCCTACGCATTTCTTCAGTTCTTTATCTCATACCTTTTCTCTCTTCTTGATCTCCACAAATCATCTCTCAAATTAATCTGATGTTTTGAATCAAACTACCTCGAGAAAGTGAGTAAAAGAAATTTGTAATAACCATTTGATAAACATCAAACAAAAATACTTTATCGTATCAGTATAAACCTTTATACTAACTGTTCAACACCACCTTGGGAAAATGAAGAAGATATCATAAATGACCATGGTGAATCACACATTGAAGTTTTACAATATCAAACTATTAACAGACAGCTGTAAGTCATGGTACGCAGACTCTCTCCGTGTCATAGTTTGGCATTAAAAGCGTTCCAGCCGGCCGCCTTGCGATCTTGCCAACGTCGTCGGCCGTCGTTCGTGGTTCCGGAAGCTCATGCCCGGTAGATTTATGAGCGGTGATTTAACGTACGGCGTATCGCTCCAAATAATAATAATAATCGATGTTGTGGTAAATAAAAATCACAAGGTTTTGCGCTCATGTTCGGGCGACACCGCGGTGTCCGCGCGTACCGTTTTGTTTGACCGGCGTGGCCCGCGACCCGGATCGGAAATGTGTTGACCTGCCAAGGTTATCTGTTCAGTTGATCAATCTTCGATTTTCTTTCTTTATCTTGACCACTACCAGTCTTACTAAATTTTACATTATTCTTTAACGATAAGGTTGTAACGTCTAATGAGAGGGATCTGTCCTCTGGTCTCACCAATGGGACCAGCGGATGTGTATTATAAAAAGATGTTCTCAGACGATGTATAAATGACCCGAGTACTAGTATTATATTGAAATGTGACTCTGGTGGACGATACACCCGATCTTGCCGGTAAATACGGATATAAAGTGTTTGACTTTTTTGTATTTTATCACTTGATATTAAGTTATCCATCTTAAACATTAAGAAGGCAGTGTTGCATTACTCAGATGGGATTTGCTTGTACTAGGGATGATATAGTTGAAATAAATAAATCTAGTGTGATTCAATAAAACTGAAGATTTGATTGTCGTTTATAAGATGAGCTTTGTCAACTCTTATTCCAACATATCGTCAGTCATTCATGAATCAGTGTGATCAGAGAAAAATGTGAATGATAAGTGGAGTTATTATCTGATCTTTTTGTTATTCTATCATTTCTTGGAAGATATATCATACCTGTGCATCCACATAGTGTTGAGTATTTGAACAGGTTTTTATTGTCTTAATTCGCCTCTCATGAGCCTTTCTCTTTCATCATTGCACCTGACACTTCTGCATGTCATATCAAAATTCTCCAAAGTTATGTTCAACACTCTCAACCCTTAAAAGAAATTTCATAACCTTACATCAATTCAACGTCATCATTTTGTATTAGACACATTATAAAGTCCCCAAATAATTAATATAAACATTCACATTCACCCCAAACAATTTTCCAACATTTTTCACTATACTAAAAAAATTTCTAAAGGACCTTGTCACTGACTAAAAGGACATTAAATTCATAATAATACATACCAAGGCTCTAAATAATTAACTTCAACATTCTGAACCACACAAATAATTTTTCTAACACATCAAAGGATCTTGGTAATCTTACCTCACTTCCAAAAAGTTATCATTTCCATATTAATAAGACAAACATAAGAATTCCTTAAATAATAAGGATAGTTATTAGTAATATTATAATAATCTTAGTTATGAGCAAAAAATATTATGATGAGAATATAAGGATGCATAAAGATGTAGAGAAAAATAATAATATTCAATGGGTTAAGAGGATTTCACGATTCTGATATGAATATAAGGAATAGCGAAACATGAATATAGATGATGTACTTTAATATTTTTTTTTTATCGTATAATAGAAATTTTCTTTCTCATTTGTTGACATAGGCATAGTGTTAGCCTTTGAGCGATTTATTTACCTTTTTGCTCATATATTTCCTTATTGCAGGCATTAAAGTAAAGCTTGCGAGACGGAATGAGCATTGACTCGGGGACTCCACGAGATTCGCAATGCGAGTTGTTGGCCCCTCGACACACACTTGGTTATCACAAAATAAAATAACAAAATCAAATTACCACATAGAAGAAGATTATGACCACGAGGTGGCTGGACACCAGAAGCTGGATGGTGCTTGAGATAGGTTGGATTCACAAACAAGTCGAATCATTACACAGTAAACACGTTTGGACATCCGAGCTTTAAATTTTGCACCTCCTTCTTCATGCTTGACCTTTCTTCTTACAAAGAAGCCGGCCGTCACCATCCTTTTCAAGAATGTCTTCTTTGGACCCATATTGTCAGGAATTGACCAGGTAGTTTTCTTAGGTACCTTTTATGAGTGCGACTTTTGAACTTCTTATTTTTCTTTTTATGGGAACTAAAAGCATATAAGGCCAGTCTCTTTCTCCTTCTTAAGTTTCTCTTCTTACGCCCACCACCCTTGCTATCAAGTCGATATGCATTAAATCGTCTTAGGGTATAATTTGTGTCTTTATAATCCAAAATCAGGTGGAAGGGTGTTTAGGAGCTTGATGCCTGTCACGGCATCAGGAATGGTAGCACTAAGAGCTTGAAGCTTAGATCTTTGGGTCTACCATCTCGAGGACGCAATCTCTAACCCAGCGGTACCATCATACTTCATGTTGAAGAGCTTTTGAAGAATTCCAACCTCGACCATTAGATGAAATTCGGTTCTAGCCTCTATGGCTGCCATCATTTCATGTGATGCAGTCAGGCGGTAAACCACTTTTTAAGTATTCTTGAATGGATTTCTTCATTGTCAATAAGCAAATCCGGTGCTCCTTTCAGGAAGGTAGCATAGTCAGTTTTCGACTTCAATACTAGTGGGTGTGATATCTGTAGGCTTATCCTTTGTAGAGCAATGTGAACATCCGCCCAGTTGTTCAAATAGAAAATCCTCTTTCCATTTCTTAAAAGTTCAATCATTAAGGACCTCAATTGAAATGGAATTGTCGTTCTGAAAAAATTGATGAAAAAACAAAACAAACAATACAATCGATCATGTGAATACTTGTCAGAGAATTACATACATCATCCCACGCAATGCCTTTGGAAATATGACATGCGGTTGTACACTCTCCACATGGCCAATGACCATGAGAACATATTCTAATCTTTCGTGAAATCACCACCTTTGGGTGTATGAACCACTAAGATTAGTCATTTCTCAAGCACATGCTATACATGTATCCCTCCATGAACTAACATAGGATCACCTCCTTTGGGAGTATGATCACGCAATAAAACAGGAGACATCCCTGTATGTGAGCGATCTTTATCGACCTTGGGTCAGTGTGCCTTTGGCGTTCTGACCAGTCAGAATCATGAAATCTCTCATACCGGGGATATAAACTTTATGTATCACATTGATATATATATATGTAATGCGGGCGCTCATGAGGCGTATGTCTTTTTACATTACATGTCATGCTAATTATCTTTGTTAATTCATTGTAATTAATGAATTACACTCTACATCAGTCCCTTATGTGGTGATATACATGTGAGCTATCATACATATTTTTCCAAAAACATAAGAAATGCAAGAAAACACGCGAAATACCCTAAAAATACTCGTACACTTAGAGTTCTTTACGTATTTTGAATGCATATAACTTCAAACATGTAAAATAAATATACTACATTGTAGAGCATCTTGATACGAGGCGTCGGTACCAGATCGTCAAAGAAGCGGACGTCGGACAGCGCGCCTGCGAGCCGTCGGAAGGCGCGGAAGTGCGAATCGGTCGGGTGAATCCGGTCGGATAGCGCGTAGCGTCCTTCGGGTGGCGGTCGTCATCCCGATCAGGTCGATGTGAGCGTCATCATGGCGTCATCGGATCGGATCAAAATCAGTCGGGTGTTGGCGAGTCGGGTCAAAAGCGGGTGTTGGCGAGGTGGTCAAAAATAAGGGTCGGGCGTTGGCGGAATTAGTTAAAATCGGGTTGGGCTGGCCGGGTCAAGATGACGTCGACATCGCGGTAACTTGAACCGGTATGGCGGAATTAAAACGAATGGGTCAAGGCGGTCGACAAACCGGTAGGGTTAGATTTGGCGTGTCTTTCACGCGCCGTCGTGCTTAATGCGCGTGGCGGCGCGTGAGGGCGCGTCCGGCCTCCTCCGGTGACGTGCCACCCACCGATCTTCTCGTCTTGACGAGTAGATTCCAAATATGCAATAAAATTCAAGTTTTGATTTGAAGAAAGTTTCCGAAACTGGACAGAAACCTGATTTGAATAAAACCCAAAAAATAAAATATTCCAATTCATATGTTTTGAATTCTAATCCATGGTTGGCTCGATACCAGCGAAGGACACGTTTCATTCTTCCTAGATCACCACTAATTGAATACAAACATAATAATAATAATAATCTGAAAAATAGCATACGATTTGGAATCCATGGTTTGCTTGATGCGGAATCAATGAAGATATGCAAAGTACGATCTCAAGATCTTCTCCCTTATCCCCAGATTTATGACATTGGCTTAATGAGACTGCCACTCACGAGTTAGAGAAAATTTTTTTCTCTCTGAATCTGTATGTGAGTCAATAATAACGTATCCTTAGGGTTAGGGGAGGGACTTGAGCTTATTTATAGAGTTCGACCACAGGGCCACTCTCGTACGAGTAGGTAGTGCCCTCGACCCACAGCCATTGCTATTAAACTAATAAAGATAAGTATATCTCACTTTATTAGACCAAACATAATTCAGTTAATTTCTATTAATAAAGCCCACATTAATGAAAATCTTACAATATTATTATGAATAATCTTGGTTATGAGGAAAAAAAATTATGATGAGAATATAAGGATGTATAACGATGTGAGAAAAATGATAATATTCGATGGATCAAGGGATTTCACGATTCATGATATAAATATAAGGAATAGCGAAACATGAATAAAAGATGATGTAAGTCTTTAATATTTTTTTATCGTATAATAGAAAATTTTCTTTCTCATTTGTTGACATAGGCACGTTGTTAGCCTTTGAGATTTATTTTGCTCATATATTTCCTTATTACAGGCATTCAGGCAAAGCTTTGCGAGGGCAGAATGAGCATTGACTCGGGGACTCCACGAGATTAGCAATGCGACGAGTTGTTGGCCTCAACACCTCGATTATCACCAAAATAAAATAACAAAAATCAAATTACATAGAAGATTATGACCACGAGGTAGCTTGGACACCAATGTTAAAAACAAAAAAACAAAAAAATAATAATAAAATCAAATTAGTCTAATAAGAAAATGATTTGATATGATAGGTGGGACTAGGGGTGTCAAACGGGTTGGGTTGGGTTAATGGTTCTGGGTTAAGCAATTGTGGTGAAAAACATGTAAACCGTACGCGACCTACGTTTAATAAGCGGGTAAAAATCGAAACCTGAAACACGAACCGTTTAATAAGCGGGTAACGACACGACTCGTTTAACCGCGTCTAATTTTAAGCGGGTTGGGTTGGGTTGGGTCGAATTAACACGATAAACCACTCATTTGACCCATTTACACCATTTACCCACCCGTTTAAACAATTTACATTATTTTAAAAATGATTATTTTTAAAAAAATATTAATTTATTAATTTTATTTAAACGGGTAAGCGGGTTATAAAAACGGAGTTATGTCTCACCCGAACCGACCCGTTTATTAAGCGTGTTAAGCGGGTTGACCACGTTTATCACGGGCTCCAGTTTTAGGTCTCACCCAAACTAGTTTAATCGATTGTCGTGTCGTGTTGAATTTGACGAGCCTAGGTGGAATGGGGACAAGAAAGGGGAGAGTTTGGAAAAGTAATAGGGAGCACGTGGGTTAGAGAGTTTGGCAATTGGGATTAGGGGTGTCAAATGGGTTGGGTTGGGTTAAACGGTTACGGGTTAAACGGGTGACGGGTGAAAAACCCATGTAAGCCATTACCTGACCGTTTATCATGGGTAAAAAAATGAAGCCACGAACACGAACCGTTTAATAAGCGGGTAACCACGACCGACTGTTAACAATATAATTTTAAGCGGGTTGGGTTGGGTTGGAGTCGAGATAACACGATAAACAACTCATTTTGACCCAATTTTGTTTACCACCCAGTTTGACCCATTTAACACTAAATACCGGTTAACCATTTACTGTTTATTTAAAAATAATTAATTTTTAAAAAATATTAATTTATTAATTTTATTTAAGCGGGTAAACGGGTTATAAACGAGGTTAGCATGTCTCACCGAACCGACCCATTTATTAGCGTGTTCGCGGGTTGACGGGTTTATCACGAACGGTTGGAGTCTCGCTGACCCGTTTAATCAGCGGTTAATCGTGTCGGTTAATCGTGTCGTGTTGAATTTTGACAAGTCTGGCCAAAAAAAGAAAAAAGGATGTCTTTGTTAGTGTTGGGTCGATAGATTCGATGGGTCCCATTTTCAAAAAGTTATTAATAATTGATGGTTCCCAAATCAATACCTTTCTTTATATTTGTCCTTTTACCCATGACCTCTTTTGACTACTAATAGTAATAGTAAATTTACCCATTCCATTTGGGCTATTTATATGTATACATGGGATTCCCACAAATAACAAATACATTTCTTATGTTGAATACTCTTGTCAAACGTTAATTCAGATAAACATCAACCCTAACGAAGCATATTCATCAATAATTTTTAGAGAATTAAAAAATAAAGTTTGGATTAAGCCACCATACTCAAATCTAATCGTTGAAATTGAAATTTAATATCATTGGATTGTTTTCTCGCATCAAATAAGATAACCCTTCAAAATTTAAGATAGATTGGAGTTCATTTGACTCATTGAATTTCTCTTCATATTTTTTTTTGTTTCAACATTATTAATTTTAAGTGGAAATTTCTCATTATCATACCTACCATATCTGGGTCACATATATTATTAAAATACCCAAAAAAATTAAACTAATTCTTTAGTTGTTATTGCCTTGAAGCAAGTAAAATGTAGTCAAAGAAGAAATAAATTAAATAGTTGGAAAAACAAGGAAAGAAACAAAAAATCTATATGGCAAAAAGAAGTTGGGACCAAAAAATGGCGTATGGCGTGTTGCGCGTAATTAGATTTAGGATTAATCCGACTTTTTTTTTCCAATGTGAAAGGTCAAAGAGATCTTAGCAATATCGAGCCTCTTAATTCAACCTCTGCCTATCTTCCATACCATCTTATACTTGACTTGGCTTCATGATGTTTGTCTCCAAAAGAGTGAAATACATAGATCCACGAGTTTATGCTTAAGTTAATAGTCTCTTTTTTCATTTGATTTCTATTATGGCTGAGATGAAGCTTTTGTACCCGACCGGTCGAATCTCCTCCGGCTTGGATTTTCTTTCATGGTGAAGAGTGCAGAGCCAATAGTGACTAAGTATCAAGGACCCATAGAGCTTCTCTTATTTTCCTTGACTCCAAACAGCTTCATCACGCACCCATACAATTCTGACTTCTTAACTACTACTTCTATTTCGTAATTATGATGTGTTCTTGAGTTTCTGAGGTTGTGACACCCGCAAAAATTTTGCGATCATCCTACATACCACTTTATTTGCTTATGGAGTCGAACTTTCAGAGACGATGAGGAACTTGAGAAAGGAGGAGATATCGCATCCGATCTCTCCAGAGCTATGGAAGAATCGACAATTTTTCTTATTGTTTTCTCAAAAAATTATGCATACTCCAGATGGTGTTTAAACGAACTTGTCAAGATTATTGAAGTCGAGAACCAAAAGGAAAGAATAGTTCTCTGGGTGCTCTACGTGGATCCATCGATGCGAAACCAGGGGAAGTTTCGAAGAGGCACTTGCCTACCATAAAGTGCAAATCAAGAAAAGAAGGAGATGATACAAAGTGGAGGAGGCGCCTTGAAAGAGGAATAATCTATGCGGATGCCATGAGATAACAGTAAGTATAATATAATATATATATATATATATATATATATATATATATATATATATATATATATATATGCTTCTCTTCACCTCTCCTCGTTCACAAATGAGTCATCAGTTTACCCATCTATTCATTCATTCCGTTGACGGTAGAGAAATATTTGAGTTACGGAAAAAACGTTAGGTACAGGACTCAAAAAAGGTTTAAGGACGACATATAACCAAACATCAAGAGCATTTCTGTACTTTATCCCATATACCTTTGGGTATATATTTTTTTTAATTTGTTTGTTGTCCATGAAATTAAACATAATTCCCCCTTTAATCAATAACCTATTTTGCTATGAGGTGCTGGTGATTACATAATACCTCTGGATTTTCTCACTTACTACAAAGACTTTTATACATCTACCTCTATTTCACGAGTTTCAATTTATATAGTTTTGCTTGTGTGTGTGTTTTTATTTTGTATATTCACTTCAAAAAGTCTTAATTCACATGTGCTAGTGCTCCTTAAACAATACCAACGCCAAGCTTATTTTGTAATCTTTATGATGGTTTTTTTATTATATTAGGGGGGATTAACAATTATGTCCATTTTAACTGGAAGAAAAAAAAAAAACAATTATGTCCATTTGTAGCCTTCGAAGGTCATCTGGATTAAAGTTTTACCCTAAGCTCTGTCTTCTAACATTCTTATCATGTTCTTTTGAATGATTTTATTTAATAATGGAGCTCATAAATATGAGAATCTCATTATCATGAGAATGTTATCATAAAATGTTAACTTCCATTTTTCCTGCGTGTTGGTCAAATAATATAAGCATCAAAGTTTTAACTTTTTTTAAATTTTCTATAAAGTACACTATGGCTTTTTCCTTTATCATATTTAAGTTCCTTTAATCAACAATGCCAAATCAAAAATTTTCTGAATTGAACCCATTTTTACTCGTTCCTCTTTGGAAATGTAAAATTAATTGATAGGTTAAGAATGTAATCCTTGTGACTTTGATAAGTATTGTTATGTCAATAAAACCTAAGGACAACTACAATTAAAGAGTTTATAAGCCAATATTTGATGAAATGAAATTTGAAAGAAGTTATTAACACTCCCACACATAGCGGTACTAAACAATGCTCGACCATTAAGAGTATAAAAATTTTGCAATACGACACATTGGCAGTTTGATACTTGCAAATTTTAAAATAAACATCATGAAATGAATTGGCTCGACACCCTCCTCCCCTCCCTTACCCACCCTTTCCCTAGTCATTTATATTCTACTGTTGCTAATTCAATAATATCAAACATCATCTTGCATGACTAAATTTATTTTACATTCATCACATTTTATAACTCATTCTAACCCAAACATTGTACTTAATTTATATGATTCTGAGGTATGAGGCGAGGTTGTCGAGGAAAATTATTAATATAATCATGAGAAGATTAAACAATCAACCTTTGCGATGGGAAAGAATGTAGTTTAGGAGATTGATGTTCATTTGAAAAAGCGAAATTGTTGATGAACACGGGTTGGGAATAAGGTTAGTGGTTGGGATATGGAGTTGGTGGGGCTGGTAAAACTACCATAGCAAAGGCTATTTATAGCGGATCTCACATCCAATATGAGCGTAGTAGCTTTCTTGAAACATCGAAAGAGAGATCAAAGAAGTGATATACTTCAATTACAACAAGAACCACGCATGGTATCCACGAAGGGAACATTTTTAGAATAAGCAATGATGAAGGAACCATTATGACAAAGAGGTGTCTCGGCTCTAACGAGTTCTTGTTGTTTTGATGATGTAGATGAACTTAAACAAGCTTTAGAATGACTGGCTGAAGAGAAGGATTGGTTTGGTCAAAAAAATTTTCATCATCATTACATCTAGAGCAAACAAGTGCTTTGCTCAATATGGAGCCAATATATCATATGAGTTCCAAAATTAAACAAGGAAGAAGAACATTGAGCTCTTAGTTTGTGGGCTTTTAAAACAAAATCTTCTGAAGAAGTTTATAAGAACCTCTCATGGTATTGTAGATTATGCTAAGGGCCTCCATTAGCTAAGTTTAGGTGCTTCTCTTTTGGAAAGAAACTAAGTGAATGGGAAGAATTAGGTATGTAAGCTAAGAAACAACACTACACAAATCTACAATGTACTTAAAATAAGTTTTAACGGACTCGATGATATGGGAGAAGGGGATATTTTTGGATGTGCTTGTTTTTCAAGGGGGAATGACAAATATTTTGTTTCGAAATATTGGGTATATACGAGCATGGAATAACAACTCACAGAAGATAGATGCCTCATTACTATTTCAAAGAACATGCTAGATATGCATGATTTAATACAACAAATGGGTTGGGAGATCATTCGGTAAGGAGAAATGCCACTGAAGATCTGGAAGGTAGATTGAGGGATTCGTGCATATGATGTGTTAGCAAAGAAATATGGTAAGATTCAAATACATGAACTTGTTTATATGTGCATTATGGAAGCTTCAATATTGTGTTAATTTTAAGAGAATTAGTAGTCATGTATATAACTCAATTAAGTTTAATTTATCTTCCTTTTTTTTACTCGTCTTATATTTTTCAGGGGACACAAGCAATCAGAGGACTATTCCTAGATAAATGTAAATTTAATTTATCGCAGCTTACTGCAGAATCTTTCAAACTGATAAATAGACTTAGATTGCTCAAAATCCACAATCCTCATAGAGAACTATTTCTTGAAGACCACCTCCCAAGAGGCTTTGAATTTGCTTCTCATGAGTTAACATATCTTCATTGGGACGGCTACTCTTTAGAATCTTTGCCAATGAATTTTCACGCAAATAGCCTTGTTGAGCTCTCATTAAGGGACAGCAACATAAAACAACTTTGGAGTGGGGATAAGGTATTGTTATTATTTACTTATAGTTTTTATATAATTTATTTTCCACGTTTATGTAAATTTATCTAATGAAGAAATTTATTTTGTTACAGCTTCATGACAAGTTGAAGTTTATTGATCTCAGTTACTCTACTCATCTCATCGAAATCCCAAACTTCTCAAGTGTGCCAAACTTGGAAAGTCTAACTCTGGAAGGTTGTACAACAAACACATGGTACCTAAAAGATTGGTGCAACAGTATTTTAATTATTGAATTAGACTAACTCTTTTCCCTCTTGAACCTTTTAGGGTGTGTCAGCAATTCTAGCTGTTCTTCCAGAACAGTGAAGCAACTGGAAACAACTTCAAAAATTGTCTTGCAATGGCTGTTCAAAGCTAGAGAGATTTCCAGAAATCAACAGCAGTATGAGAGAGCTAAGGGTGCTTGATTTGAGTGGAACAGTTATAATGGACTTACCGTCGTCAATTACACATCTACATGGTCTTCAAACTCTCCTACTGAATAAGTGTTCAGAGCTCCACAAAATTCCTATTCATATCTGCAATTATCATCCATTGGAAGTATTGGACCTGAGTCACAGCAACATAATGGAGGAATTCTATTGATATTTGCCACTATCATCATTAGAGAGGAACTAAATCTGGGAGGGCCATTTAGTAACATACAATCCATCAATCAGCTTTCAGGCTGCAAGCCTTAACAACTTAGTCACTGCAACAACCTTGAACAAATTCCAGGGCTTCCATCAAGTTTGAGACTCTTAGGTACCATAAGGTCAAATTATCTTCATCAAGAGCCCTGTTTTGCCATTTAAATTCCTCTGGTCAATTGCTTCAGCTGGGCAAGGTATAATTTTCATGTCATACCTTGCTTTATGCAGACTCTCTCTCTCTCTCTCTCTCTCTCTCTCTCTATATATATATATATATATATATTTAAATGGTGCTTTAGTTGCAGGATTTGGAACACTTACTAGAATTAGTGATTCTTCTTCCTACCATGGCAGGGGAACTTGTGTTGTTCTTCCTGGAAGGGATGGAATTCCAGAATGGATAATAGATCGGAGAAATATGAATTGGATGCATACATATCTCCCTCAGAACTGGCATCGAAGTAATGAGTTTTTGGGATTTGCTATATTCTTTGTTTTCGTTCCAGTTTATCATGAAATCTATACGCTGAGTTTGAGAATGAATCAGGCGGTGAATCTGTGAATGGATCTTTTTGTAAGAATGAACAAAAATATACACATTCTTGTTCTCTGAAGTGTTCTTTGGGTATTGGTGATGGATATGAGCTTAAATCGATAGATTTTCCTCTCTTTGAATCCAATTGTTTTTGCTATAAAGAAGACAAGGATGAAGATAATGGGAGTGTATCAGGTCAAACGTTGGTGGTTTGCTATTCCAAGGAAATTATTGGGGAACATTTTCTCTCTGATGAATGGACTCAAAGTGCAATTACGGCTAGATACGAGGACTTCAACAATAATTCTAAGAAAGCCTTCAAAGTAAGGGAGTGTGGAGTACGCTTTATATATTCCAATGACCTTCAACAAATCCATTCATTGACAACACAGACAGAGGATGCAGATGTTAGAATGTGCAGTGTATGCCTTCAAAGGGATGCAACCCTTCAACGGAAGCGGTGTTTTAAGGACAGTGATATGAGATAGACTACCCATTATCGTGAATCACTTGGAACTTGATGGTTTATGTTTGCAGAGTTGCAAAATCACTTAATAGTCACTGTAGTAGCATATGTGATTTCAAATCCTGGCATCTCTCTCCTGCTCTGGATGTTCAAAATTAGAGATTTCCAGAGAGATTCTGCAAGATATAAGAGAGCAGGAAGCTTTATCTAGATGGAACTGCCATAAAGAGTTTACCATCGTAATTCAACGTCTAAGAAACCTTCAGAGGTTTGTTTCACGAGACTGCAAAAAACCTTGTGAATCTTCTCAAGTATTTGTAATTTGACTTCTCTTAGAACTCTTTATTTGTTACTGGCTCTCAAACTCCAACAAATTGCCAGACAGCTTGGGGAGACTGCAATCTTTAGAGCGTCTTCGTGTTGGGTATTTAGGTTCAACAATTTTTCAACTGCCATCTTTGTCCGGTTTATGCTCCTTGAGGAATTTAAAGCTTCATGCCTGCAATCTAAGAGAAATTCCGAGTGAAATTTGTCAGCTATCATCATTGGAATCATTAAGTCTGAGGGGGAACCACTTTCATTGCATACCTGATGGCATCAACTAACTTTATAAACTAAAATATCTTGGCTTGAGTTACTGCAAGATGCTTCAGTATATTCCACAACTTCCATCAGGTTTAGTGTTCCTAGATACCTGCAGCATCCCTGCAGAAATATATTCAAATGTCATAAAGACCAAATTCAGGTATGGTTTTTCATATAACATTAAACCTTTTTTTCATGGAGACAAATTTAGAGAGGGGTAATTTTTGTGTAGGGGCTTGAAGTAAAAAGCATTTTCCAAATGTTTGTTCGTACTAGGATTCCAGAGTGGATAAGTCATCAGAAAACAGTTCAAAATGACAATGGAACTGTGTAGTTGTAATTTTGAAATGATGACTGTACTTGGGTTTGTTCTGTGCTCTCTTTATGATCCGTTGGATAATGAATGGATGAACACAAATAACAGCACAAATCCTTGGACTTTCCGCTGTAACTTGAATTTGTATGAAGACAGAGCACCTTTACATCGGCATAGTACCTGGGTTGACAGCTTTATTAACTATTCCTATCATAAAGATGAATCCAATCGAGTGTGGTTGATTTATTATTCTAAGTCAAACATTCCCAAGCGATTTCACTCAAATGGCCAGAAAGTCATGGAAGCTTCTTTCGCTGTCTACTTTGGTAATCGAGTGAATGCCGATAGGTGTGGCTTCCACTTTCTATATGCCCATGATTGTGAACACTACAATCCACCAGCAGAACAAGGCAGCAGTTCTCTTGGGGATTTGGGTCTGCATAGATCAGTTGTACAAGATATCAACAACATTCACTCTCAGAGAAGCTGTGATATTGCCAGATCATCAGTAGATGGAGTTGATCATAGCACCACTCGGGATATTGATGGTAATGGAGTTGATGCCAAAGACCATGAAATGGATCATATCCACAGGTGGCTTGAGCTTCTTTGTTTGTTCATTGGATATATGTTGTAGAGACTGTTATTTCAAGTAAGAGAGTCATCGATTTTGGTAAGTCACCTAATTCCTTTTCTCTTTTTAGTTTCCATCATATATGCCTCTGTGATTTCAAGGGGCTGAAATTCCTTTTATTTTATTAAAAAAAAAAAATTTACATGGACTTGTTTTAGGGCTTTTTTAGGACAAACTTGATTGCATTAAATTTTTAATTCTTTTTTAAGATAAAGTATTTTGTTGGATAAATTAGTACATGTCAAGCCTTGATTGGATATTCCAAACTGCTAAATGCATTACGTCAAACACCCAACCTCTAGCAGTCAAGCCATGGGTGATGTCCTTATTAATCAATGTATGTCAAATATACTTCTAAGCAATTTCTAAATTTCAATTAGACTCATGCCAATTTGAACTCACACTTTCTTACTATAATTAATTTTCAGTGTTAAGAGATCAAAACTCAAAGCGAAAGAAAGAGTAGAAATCAAATTAAATTAGATGGGAAATGGTATTTCAAATTTATGTATTTTTGTTTGGAACATTTCAAGATGCATGTTGGGTGTTTGTTTCTACTATTTTAAATGACTAAAAATGTAAGTTATTAGTTTTGAAGCATTAAATGTTTTGTGAAACTAACTTACTATAGAAAATTACACAAGTTAATGTCTAGACGTTGGGGTTTGAAGTTGATATCTAGGTGCTCAGGCAATTGAAGTAAAGAGTTGACTTGAGTATCAAGGACATAGAACTTGAATCATTAACCCTTACATCCTTATTTGTTTAGGTAAGTTAGATGCTATTCAAAATTTCCAATTTTGATTAGACTCTTGTTGAGTTGAATTCACAACCTTTTTAATTTACTGTCCATTTGTTTTCGTTTTTACTTTTTCCCATCACGAGAATAGAAGAATGTTAAGTTGAGAACAAACAATCAAATTCAAGAGGAGAAAAACATCTTGGTTCATATTTTTTTGTTTCAAATGTTTTGAAAGAGGTATATGTGGTCTATTATAACAAAGTTAAAGACAACATTATGGTATTGATTTTGCTTGATTAAAATCTTTATGAAAATTCATTTCTTTAATTCGCTAATAATGGAAGTTTTACATGTTTGTATGAGTTATATACATATTCAAATTCTTTAATCACCTTGTTATTTGAATATTTTGGAAAGATGGTTGAGTATTTTTTGTATTTAATTTGGTAATATATGATTTGAGATGTAAACTAACTTCTATTGATTGTTTATAATATGATTACTATGCAATTATTTATAAAATTGAAACATTATATTTTGTGACCACTTTTAGGTAGCAATACATAGAAGAAGATCTTTCCAACAAAAGTCCTACAAGAAGATTCCAGTGTTTGTTTATGGCGGAAAACCAATCTAAGAGTTGGACGGAGCTTATCCTCTAATACATTGAAGAGGTGTGGTCGCAGAATCCATTTCTGCCAAATGACCCTTATGAAAGAGTTGTGGTAGGTTTTGGGTTCACTATGCAACTTCTAAAGCCTAGAATTTATAGTCTTTGAGATTCAGTCTTTGAAGTCTTGATAGGGCTGGATCATTATCCTAATATGATTCCATATCTACCTTTTATTTTCTGTACTTTCCTTTAAGCTATCATTGCGAATAAAGGAAACAATTTGTTTTCTTATTATGGTTTGACAACTTAGAAGTCCTAGATCCTCTTAATTTGATCTTTATCCTCTTACCAAAAATCATCTAGGCTCATGGTGCCTTGCTCCCCAAGTACCTTGGCCTCAATTTTAGAACTGATTTCGATCTCCGTCAGCGACCACCTTTGGACTCTTGAGTCTCACATGTCCACATTGTGGGACGGAGTCTTAGTCGAACTACTTCTTCAGTTTGTACCATGGACTTCTGAAATTTTATTAAATCTTAGTAAATTTGATCTGGAAAGTAACCATCTTAGGTAAGCAAAATATTAGGAGCGAAGATATAGATAATCTCAAATCGATACTATTTTATATTTAAAATAATATTCAAAATGATTAAATAAACAAGATGCAAATATTTTAAATGCTTACTGATAAGTAGACATTTGTCATCTACAAATCGGGGTATATGGTTACGATCGGACATAACTCATGCCTATATTAATATATGCATGGTTTTTCTCTTATAGCCATTACCATACTTGTATAGTATAAATCGTATTTAGTTGCCCATAAAATATGGTTGTGGCGATATATCTTGAACATTATAGCCATGTATTTAGATTTGATCGCATCTATAACATTTATCTATGGCACATATAATCACACCATTGCTATAATTTATTTTATTTGCAACTATGTTATATAGTTGTATGATTTTATTTTAGTCGGGTTAATGATTAGATCCATAGGCTTTTCTTGTTGTAGTGTGAGTCTTTTAACTTTGAACTTTTGTTGATCTTTAGATTTACCTCTTTACTTTTCTAAAAGTTTGTAATATTTTTGGTCATTGATCGTTGCTTCTCTTCTCATAATAAAGATATAGGACATGAGTTTACCAAATCAACATAACAATAACAATATTTTGGAATTAAAATTATATTTTTCTTTTAGGAGAATTTCATCGAAACTAACCACCCAAAATGTAAAAGAATATTCAAAGGGAGAAAAAAAGTATATTAAGAGGAAAATTTTCATACCTTGCTAGTGAAATGAAATGTTGAAAAAAAAAAGTACCACAAAGTCTTGTAATAAATAGGAAATAGCCAATAGAAGTCCAGTAAGAATATAGAAAAATATTGATTAATTTAATGTGACTATGTATCCAATATTTCTAAAATTTCATATAAGCTTCTTCTAATTTGATTATCATTTCATCATAAAATCAAATATAAAAATTCTTGAAATTGCTCTTGATATATTTGTTGTTTACTATATGCTTAATTTTTATTAAAAACTTCAAAAGTTTCTCCCCGAAATTATTTAGTCCCTTTTTAATTAATTTAATATGTTTTTTTACATTTTCTTTCATCATTCCTTTTTTAATAAAATTATATTTTTGATAAATATAGTCTGAGAAAATCCATAATGATATTATTAATAAGCGTTTGTCCATCTGTGACGTTTTTCAAAATCAGGAGATGATTGAGTTGCAGTAAACATCAAAGTATCTTGTGATAAAATATATATATTTAGGGGCAAAGTGGGACATACACACAAAAACTCAAAAACTTAGGGGCTTTGTGCACCTCAGCTTATTTGGCCTTTCAACTTCTTTCAATCTCAATATGACAAGTGTAATTGTTTAACGGGGGTTAGCAAACATTTTAATGGCGTTTGTCTATGCGTGACCTTTTTCTAATGTGAGGCCATGATTGAGTTAATGAAAACATCGGAGGTATCTTGGGATAAAAAAAAAATGTTCAGGGGGCAAAATTAGGACATACCTGAAAACTTGACTCGAGGGCTTTTGTGCACCTCGTTATTTTGCCTCTCGAAACTTTTTTTAAATTTCAATATGACAAGTGTGTGGTGTTTAATAGGGTTATGAGACATTTTAATGAGGCGTTTGTCCATCCATGACCTTTTCTATAATCGGGCGCGATTGAGTTCTGGTAAACATCGGTATCTTGGGATAAAAAAATGTTGAGGCAAAGTGGGACATACACCTGAAACTCGAACTTCGAGGGCTTTGTGCACCTCGACTTATTTTGCCTCGGCTTTCCAATCTCAATATGACAAGTGTGGTGTTTAACTCAAGATTAACAAACATTTAATGAGCGTTTGTCCATGCGGCCTTTTGCGAAACGGGGCCGCTGATTGAGTTACGAGTAAACATCAGTATCTTAGGATAAAAAATGTTCGAGGGCAAGTGAGACATACACCTGGCTTCGAACTCGAGGCTTTTATGCACCTTAATTCTCTTTTGGTTAGGTTGATGTTTAATTGAGTCCAACCTGACAAGAAAACTAATCAGTCGAAACTCAACTCCAACTCCAACTCAAGCTCGTACTCTAAGCGAGAGGTACTCGACTAGTCAGCTTCCAGAGCCTATGTTATCTAGAGTGCGAGTTAATGCGAGTTGGGACCGTGATGGATGATCAGAAGTTTAGGTAGAAGTCAAAATATGGGTTTGGGGTAGTTTTCTTGGGCCCAGAAATAGGTTATGGACGAATTTTGGAGATTTCTAAGTTAAGAAGGTGAATTTATGGTATATAAGGGAAAGGGGTATTTTAGGAAGGTTTTGGTAGTATGGAACAAGATTTGGAAAGTTTTGGGTTGAGGTTGAAAATATGGTTATGGAAAGTTTAGAGAAAAGATGAGATGGTGATGGAAAGTAGAGTTTGCACAAGAGTGGTTGCTAGGTTTAATGGCTTGATCCTCACAAGATGGATGATGAAGTGAAGGCGCCGCAATCAACTATGGATGGGTTGATTGATAAAGGCCCAGGACAACTCGCCACGAGGAATCCACGAGGTATGCGAAGCCACGAACTCGTCCCGAGGAATCCACCCGAGATAAGAAGAGCAGAGCTCTTAAAAGAGAAATGCGAAAATATTATTAAACTTGGGCGGTTGTCAAAAAGACTACATTATGGGGGTATATATATAGCCTCATACTTTCTAAATCAAAAAGCAACTTCTACTTTAAGCTAGGAGAAGAAACTTTCTAAATTACAAAAGCAACTCTAAAAGAAAACTTTCTAAAATAAATAAAGCAAACTTTCTAAAATAAACAAAGCAAATCTTCTAAAATAAATAAAGTAAACTTTCTAAAATAAATAAAAGCAAATCTTAGTAAAATAAATAAAGCAAACTTTCTAAAATTAATATGGCGGCTCCACATCGGGAGTTCGTCGAGTCGACCGTTTTTTGCCTTGAGGCCTAAATGAGGTCAAAGGAGTTTTCACATGTATTCAATGAGTCTTGGCCTCCCCCGATCAAATCTTCAATAATTAAATTTTGAATTCCCAATGTTCGGTGTGTTTATAGAAGCTCTGCATCAATCCCCCATAGTACAGGAAAAAGACTTGCCCTCGAGTCTTCCACGAAGTGATAAGCCTCAGTCCTTAACATTGAACATTGGAGAAATTTCATATTCGTGCGGCAGCTGCAACTTGTAGGCATTCTCTCGATTTTCTCTATAATCTTGAAATGGCCATCTACCCTTGGCAGGCTTTCCAGGCTTTCTGGTGAAACACATCCTTGCGAAGGTACCCGAACCAATTGCTTGACCTCAGGCTCAACATACTTGCAGCGTCTATTTGCTTGTTCCACATATTTGGCATTCTTCTTCTCAATCTTCAAGCGAACTTCTTGATCTCTTTGGCTCTAACTTCAACATCTCCACTAAATTGTTGAATAGTCGGATGGGGTGCTAATTCCATGGGTCCAATCGGTTGTAGTGTAGACTACCTCGAATGGGCTTTCAACGATTAAATGCATGGACCTATTGTAGAGCAAACTCAATTTGGGGTGAATCAAATCCCATTGTTTCACGTTTCTCCCGCATATGGCTCCTTAGCAAATTTCCCAAGCACATTAGTAACCGGTTTGACCATCGGTTTGAGGTGATAAGAGGTACTAAGCGGTAAAGAAGTCCCCGATTTCTCCACGAGGTTTCTCCAGTGACTAAGAAACTTAGAGTCTCGATCTGAAACCATAGTCTTGGGAATACCATGTAGGCACAATCTCATTGGAAGTCTGAGTCGTGACATACGAAACATCCAACTTCAGACAATTGCATGGTACAAAGTGAGCCGTCTTTGAAAACCTGTCAACGATACGGAATCGAAT
The DNA here is from genome assembly GCA_016808115.1 of Tetrastigma voinierianum. Lineage (NCBI taxonomy): Eukaryota > Viridiplantae > Streptophyta > Magnoliopsida > Vitales > Vitaceae > Tetrastigma > Tetrastigma voinierianum. The sequence continues at coordinate 42,712 of JAEQBH010009262.1, forward strand.
CTTTGTTTCTTTGTGTTCTAGGTAATCCCAAAACAAAATCAAGCTTACCTCCTCCCATGGCATATTTGGAATTTAATGATGGTGTATATAGTCACTTTATTGTTTCCATGAGTTTTTGCCATCGTGCACCTGACACACTTCTTGACAAATCCTATGATATCTTTCTCTAGCTTAGGCGAAAAGTTTGCCTTCGCACAGAGCTAAGGTTTTTGCTTCACCAAAGTGTCTAATGTTCCTGCATGCAACTCATCCAAAATACTCAATCTCGAGCGAGATGGATGTAGAGTGTTTCCTTTAAAAGAGAAAACCGTCCATCGCCACAAAATCCTTGAAAGGCTTGTTGGGCGCATACCTTCAGTTCCGCAAAATCAGCATCCTCACTCATATAGTTCTTTCAACACGCCAGATCCGCTACTTGGACTTGCATGGAAGTCACTAGAATATACACTGAGGCATCCATGACAATTATGAACACGCTTTACTTCTTGATTGTAGAAGTTATGCGCTTGTAAAGAATCTTACATGTGGCATGTGTTGAGTTAAACATGTGTTTGGTTGACTGAATTTGATGTAGCTATAATCTGAGAAAAGCACAAATGGCTTGTAAAGCAAGTATTGACTCGATGAAATAAAGCTACATAGATAGCATAAAACTCCTTGTCATAGGTGGGTACTTCCTTTTTGCTTCGTTTTAACTTCTCACTAAAGAAAGTGATGGTCTTCCTTCTTGACTAAGGGCAGCACAATCCGGCTTTAGAGATACGTAGCCCTCTTGAAAACTTTGTTGAAATCGGGTAAACCAAACATGGTGGGCTTGATTTACTTTCTTCTTAATCAACTCGAAGCTTTCTTGTATTTGAATCCAGCAGATTTGTCTCCTTTAAGCATTCGATTCACAGGAGCCATTATAGAGCTAAATCCACGAATAAATCTCCTATAAAAGACTAGCCTGAAAACTACTCACATCATGGATCGAGCTAGGAGTTGTCGATTAAATGTCGCCTCACATCTTGCTTGGTCCATCTCGATTCCGTCTTTAGTAACCACATAACCAAGAAATATGATTACGTAGCTTCAAGTCACACTTCTTGAGTTGACAAATAATCATTCTCCTTAGGATAGAGAACAATTTCCTGGAATGCTCCAAGTGCTCCATCAATTTTGCTATAGATTAAAATATCTGTCAAAGTATACCACCACAAAATTTCCAATGCATGGCTTAGGATATGATTCATAAACCTCATAAAAGTGCGAGACATTTGGATAGTCCAAATGGCATCTGTCCACTCATAGAGTCCATCTCGAGTTTTAAAGGCGAGTCTTCCATTCATCTCCTTCCCTCATCACGAATTTGATGGTATCCTCCTCAAAATCAATCTGAAAAAATCAATTATCTGTCTGAGTTAATAAATGAATCAGCAGTCTGGATAGAATCGATATCAGTGTATCTGTGCATTTGTCCTCATATATCTCAGATCATCACCACTGGTACTAGCGAGGCTGGGGAGCGCCGCAAGAGGGCTCTTACTCTCGAATAAGCCCTTTGTTGAGCAACTCCATCAACTTGTCTTATAAGCTCTTCATGTTGCTAGGACTCATCCTATAGGCCGGTTTATTGGAAGCAACGGAGCACAGTCTGAGTGTTTGATGTTGAATATCTCGTAGAGGCGACAGTGTGGAATCTCCTCGGGTACTACATCAGCAGGTCTGCCCCGAATTGGCTACACTTAACAGGATCTCCTTCTCACTTCGGTTTCTTGATAGCAGCCAAGGCCATCACACTCCCAGACATTTCGATTTCTTTCTCAGCACCAAGTTTTGACAACGAAGAATTTGCTCTGTTGGTTTGGAGTTGGAGGCGATTCTTGATTTCAACGGTCTTAAGACAATTTTGTGGCCATCAGTGCGAATGTGTAAGTGTTCTTGAAGTATCACTTAAATGACCTTCCTATCATATTGCCATGGCCTCCCAAGTAGCAAGTGACAAACATCCATTGGAACAACATCACACCATACCTAAATCACAGTAGTACTTTCCAATTGTAAAGACAAGGCACCTATGCTTTACCTTGATATCACTACCTCTTGAAGCCAGCTAAGTTATAGGGTTTGGGATGTGGATCCGTCTTGAATCAAGCTTTTGCACCATCTCGAGGAAACACAATTCTCGAAGCTCCCACTATCAATAATAACGAACAAACCACGTCCTTAGATGTACTTTGTGTGAAAGACATTGAATTTTAACTTGATTCTCTGCTCAAATGTTTGCTATCTTAAGACTCCTTGGAGCAATTAAGGAAGTCCCGGCCAATTAGGGCATAGTAAGTTCATCCTTATCTTCATGGTCAGTTCAGTGCCTCTTAAACATCTTCTTCTCATCTTCATATTCTTCAATTAGGCGACCACTGGAAATCGGTTGGGACATTCGGAAGCTATATGCTAATCAGAGTGGCATTTAAAGCACTGCCTTGACTTAGAGGTAGACTCTTGCTGTGGCTTGTGCACTTCACCTTTTACTTGAGGTTTAAGGGTGGTTTTAGTTGTAGTAAAACCCCCATACTTGTTTAGAGCCTCAACTTTTAAGGCAAGCTTTATCACATCTTGAAGAGTATTATATGGCTGCGATTGAGCGGTTTAGAAATTTCGAGACCTCGAGCCAATGAGTAGCGGGCCTGTGAATTTGCTCCTCGGCCTCTTCTGAGTCTCCTTTGATCATCAAATTTTTCAAACTCATTGGAATACTCCTCCACAGTCATATTCTCTTTGCTTCAAATTAATTTTAAAGGAGAGATATCTTGCGATAGTGGAAGGGAGATACTTCCTTTTAGTTCTTTCTTAAATGCTACAGTTTGATCTTCTTCTTGTCATCTCTCGGCCTTGCCTCTTTAAATTTTCACGAAGCATTCTTGCGCATCTTGATAGCCACGAGCTTCACCTTTGCTTCTCGGGATCATAATATTCAAAAGACACGTTCGGCGGTATTAAGCGATCAGAAGTCATCGGCATCATTCTTCCTTCAAATTCGGAATATCGAACTTTGGATTGAATCTTTGGAACTCATCGCATTAATACGTTTCTCACCGTAATCATCATCAAATTATCGATTTTCTTACCTTCCTCCGTAAATCATATTCTCTTGAATGCTTGTCACTTTGGAAGCTGCTGCGCCTCAAGTAATCCCGAACTTGGCTAGGCGGCACAATTCCCTCGTCAAAACTTTCATCACCTTCACCTTCCATGAAGGTCTTTGTCGCCATAGGATCATCATTGATAGCCATCTGCTTTTGTAGACGTTGAACCACAGATTCAAGATCAGCAATGCGTTTTTGCAATGGGGATTGAGAACTACTTGAACCATGATTAGGACTCTTGTCTCGGAACCAAGAATACTCTTTAGCTTGTGATCGGCCATCAATCATGAGCTCGATACCACTTTGATGCAAGAGTTGGGACCGTGATGGAGGATCGGAAGTTTAGGTAAGTGAATATGGGTTTGGGGTAGTTTCTTGGCCAAAATAGGTTATGGGCTGAATTTTGGAGATTTTCTAAGTTAAGAAAGGTGAATTTATAATTATATAAGGAAGGTATTTTAGGAAGGTTTTGGTAGTATGGAGCAAGATTTGGAAAGTTTGGGTTGAGTTGAAAATATGGTTAGCAAGAAGTTTAAGAGAAAGAAGTGAGATGGTGATGGAAAGTAGAGTTTGCCTGAGTGGTTGCTAGGTTTAATGAAACGATCCTCCTGAGAAGTGGATGATGAAGTGAAGGCGCCACAATCAGCCTGGATGGGTTGATTGATAAAAATGGGACAGGGCATCGCCTACGAGGAATCCGCCCCAAGGTATGCGAAGCCCACGAACTGTCCCAAGGGAATCCACCCGAGATAAGAGAACAGAGAACTCTTAAAAAAGAAATCGAAATATTATTCAAGCAGGCGGTTGTGAAAGACTACACATTATGGGGTATATATATATAGCCTCCTTACTTTCTAAATCAAAAGCAACTTCTACTTTAACTAGGAAAAGAAACTTTCTAATTACAAAAGCAACTCTAAAAGAAAACTTTCTAAAATAAACAAAGCAAATCTTCTAAAATAAATAAGCAAACTTTCTAAAATAAATAAAGCAAATCTCTTAGTAAAATAAATAAGCAAACTTTCTAAGAATTAATATGGCGGCTCCATCGGGGTTCGTCCAGAGTAAGACCGTTTTTTGCCTTCCAGGCTGAATGAGGTGAAAAGGGGTTTCACATGTATTCAATGCGTCTTGACATAAGTCCAAATCTTGTGGTAATTTGAATTCCCAATGTTCGGTGTGTTTATAGAAGGCTCACTGTCGAAGTTGAGCTCGAGTGGTGGATTATACTCAAATTGATTGGAATGATTAGGTTACATATCATAAAGTTTATTTAATATGCTATTCTTTTAAAACCTAAATTTCGTAATTTAAATATATGGGATTTGGATAATAAAGAGGACAAAAAATTTCAAATATCAAATAAAGCAAATAAACATAAATTTATAATATTTAAAAATATATTAAAATATGTAATATAATACAACATAATATAATATAATATTTTTGACAACTAAATTTGTAAAAACGGAAACTTAAATTTTCAAAAATGGTTAGGGAAGCACAGAAAATTCTCTAGATCTCGGATGACAAAGCAGGCCCACCACAGATTAAATTCGTCTTGTGAAATCTAGTGACCAGAAATTTCTAAATCAATTCTAAGATAATCAAGGATATTTTACAATTTTCTAAGTGCTAAGTCGTCACGATAAGACCCAGAGATTTTTCTGAAAATAAAATTTGAGTCGGGGAAATGAGAGCAAATTTGGATCAGTTAAAATAAATCGAATTAAAAAAAAAAAATTGTTTTGGGGTAGAAAGGGCAGAATGAGTGATGGACACGTAGATATGGTCATGTGTCGAAAATTAAAAAAGAAAAGGAAAACAAAATAAGAAGGAAAAGTCAAAAGGAAGGAAAGGAGAGGGTAGATGGAGGGTGAGAGCTAGAATAGAAAGAAAAAAAAAAGATTTTTCGTTTCTCTCTAAGATCTATGGAAATTGGATCATAGGTTTCGTCGAACCAAAAAATAAAATTCGATTAAAGCGCGTAGGCTACGCATGGATACCAAAATTTTAGAGTTTCGTCGAAGCATGAGTAAGGAATTTTTCTACTTGGGTTATTAGTATAAAGGTGTTTAACGGCAGAAAGTTTTCTTAGAGGCTGTGAGAGGCCGTAAATTCCCGATCCCAAATTTTGGGATGAGTGTAAAGAGCCTGGAATTTTGGGGCTTGTTTTGGGACCCGGTCGGACAAAATTTGGGATTGGCTTCAGTGCAAACTCAAGCGAGAGACATTAGATATATAATACCATTACATCATACATGTTAAGAAGCCAATTTGGAGCACACCTCAATATCAAGAATGTTTGAGGGCAAAATGATGTCGAGACACAAACAGGGTGGCTACCAATATGAGAATAAAATCAATTTTGTTTAAATAAGATATTATAAATATATAGGAAAACTTCTTAGAGGAAGAGAAGAAACATGCTGATTTTCATAATCCAATTGTATAATAGTTTATTGTCAAAGTAAGTTGGAGAAATGTAGAATAAAGACAATTGGGTGAAATGTTGAACATTACACATATGGTTTTTCCTACTCATTAAAAGGGAAATCACACCATTATCAATATTATATTATTTAAAAAATTAGGCTTTTATGGAGTAAATCTGAAGAATATATTAAGAGGCAAAAAAAAAAAAATTCAAGGGCCACCCATGCAAGAAAAAAAATTATCTTAAAATTTTAAAAGCACCTAAAGGTTGCCCATTACTGTCAACGAGTTAAGTTAAAAGTCAAGGAGCAAGCCAAGGCTCGTTTTGGTTAGGAAATTACTAATAAATTAATTCTATTTTTTATTCAAACTCATTTCATTTGCTTTTTACTATTGTATAAGGACTAAAAATTTAAACATATATAAAATTTTGATGAATTTTGATTATATTTGATTTTCTTTTATATTTACCTGACTAAAACCAAGCATGAAAATATTTTCTTATTATTTTTCGTTCCTTAGTACTTTCGGTTTTGTTTGGTACTCGGAAAGTAGGAAAAGAAAATAAAGGAAAATATAGAGGAAAAAGGGAAATAAAATTTGGAGAAAGAAAATACAAAATATGTTTAAAACTTAATAAATTAATTTTATATGTTTATTCAAACTCATTTTATTTATTTCTCTATATTAAATAGAAGTTAAATTTAAAAATATGCAAATTTTGAAATTTTAACTATATTTTGTTTATTTGATATTTTGACCGTGAATTAAGCCTGACGTGTGAAAATAATTTTCTTAAGTATTTTCTTACGCCGCGAAGAGTTTGCAAAGCAGGCCTAAGTAAGTTTGCAAAAATTAATAATTAAAGTCTTAATCAATGGCTTGAAATTTAAGGATTAAATAAATTGATACGATTCGTAGAGATAATTTAGAAATCGGCGTAGTAGTATCAAAGAGATAAATACACATTGACATGATTCGTAGAGATAATTTAGGGATTGGGAGATTTATTTAGGAAATAACAAAATCTCATATTTTAAGCAAATAAAACAATAATCTCCAATCATGTTTCATTCAAATCTTTTTTATTAGATATTCAAGTGTGGAATCAGTTGTCTATGCTTCAAGGAAAAAAAATCGCATAGTGCAAATCACTATCAACCTGATTGGCATCAATAGTAGGTCCACTTCAAAGTCAAAATTAGAGTGCTTGATAATTGAATTTGCTGTGGTGGGGACTGATTTTAATGGTACATCACCTTTTTAATCTTCCAATTTGCCTTTCTAGTGATGTGCATACTATTAGTAACTTATGAAGGGTCTACGTCTACCATATGTATCTCACATTGATAAGCCATCACAAGAGATACAGAAAATTGAAACACATTAATTGGAAAGCGTATGTTAGTTAAGACTATGAAGTCCATCTAGAGGAAAGCATTTTCTAAGAGACATTAAGCAGAAACAATTTATGTGAATAAAGAGAATATAATTATTTGGTCAAACTTGAGTGGGAAAATTTTCGGTTAAACCAATATAGAAGACAAAACATTGAAAAAAAGAGAAGAATGAATCTGCATGCAAGAACTCTCAACGTTTCTTTATTCTCAATGCTTTCAAAAAATAAATGGAACAAGAACAAAACCTAGAAAAAGGAACCCATAACAGAGGACTCTATATTCTGTACAAAATAAAGTTGAGCCTCACTTACCCATGCTAACAAACTTCAGGTGACAGAAATTTTTATTGAGCTAAGTCAGGCAAACAAACAAACACTTAAACTTCATGAAAACAACTCAATAAAATTAGGATCCTTGTAACAATATACGTACTCAAATTGACATGCTTTAGCAAAGATGAAAATAAGATGATAATTGAGAATACAGAGGAATCTTCCAAGATTTATATCAGTAAGGAATCGTCAGGTATTGGGATTCAAACACTCAAGATTTCATGATTTTAAAAGGCTACAAATTTTTCTTTTCAGATAGGATTCATAACTTCATGCCAGCAAATAGGGGTTGTGACGTAAATCAGAAACTCCTTCTTATCTAAGATGCAAAGAAAAAAAAAAAAAAACCTTTTTTGGTATTGGTCTCACTTTGCTTTCTGAAGTTTCCCAACCAAAAATGTTCTCTCAATCGGAAATTTTCATCACAATTGAAGCATTTCTTTGAAATAACCGCTTACAATCGAACACACCCCAAGAAAAGCTCCAACCTTGCTCCGAAATCTTGCTTTATCTTCCTTTAAAATCTTCGGTGTTATCCTTTGAGACCTAAATCACTCCTACACATAATTTATTTTCACACAAAATGATGTTGCAGCACTATTAACCATTTCCTCTGATAACTCTAGCTTAGGTAAGCATCAATTAATATAGAGGATAGAGTAGAAATACTTATTTCCAAGGAAAAACAACAAAATAACTGAAATCCAAAAACGAAAATATCACATCTACTCTCTAGGCAAGCATTTCAATTTACATTATCCTTGATCACAAGAACAAACCCGTTCTAGAAAATTCAAAACCCTAATCTGACAAAAATTATAGAATTCAAAAACCAAAGTATGCCATTACCTTTACCGTAAGCTCATTATCGATGAATCATGCCCTCAGGTTAAGACAACCTCCAAAATAATCCTCACAGAAACGCGCCCACCCTCCATTGCTTATAGTTGAAGCCACCTGCATGGTTGAAAGCTTCAAACGCTCTCGGATCTTACTTTATCCTCCTCACAACGTAACATTAAGCTATACTTTAAGACCGAAAAACCACGTTCCCGCAAAACTTTATTCTCTATGACCAAACCCTCGTCCACGCTTTGTTCTCTTAAATGACCCCGAAGAATTACATAATTTTCTTCTATGTAAGCCCTCTCCTCCATCTATCCCGGCTCAAATATATGCCTTTCATGTTCCTATATTCTCTTCTTCTTCTCCCGATACTCCCCATGGAAAGCCTTGAATGTTGTGTTGAGGGGACATGACATTGGGTGGGTTGAAGGACAACTCATCTTTCAAGTCGTCTTATGTATTATTGATTCAAATAGATGGTGACACTTAAAAGTACCATTGTTTTTTGATTATTATAATGGCATTCTCTTGTCAGTTAAAATCTGGACTTATGTTATAAGACCATAAACTAAATGCTCTTAATAGAACCAAATAAAGTATATAAGATAATGACACTTTAATTAGTGTCATTGCATATATAATCAATTAAATAATAACATTTTTTGAAGCGACATGAAATGAAACATCATAAATGTTAATTTTATAATAGTGAGATGTGATTATTGTTTATTAAGAACTTCGTGACCTCCTTTTGTTTTATTTATTATATATTGTTGTGAGTTTAATCATCATATTTGTTATATACTCTTTTTGTTGTCGGTTTGAACCATCTTGCTATTTGGCTGCCCCGGTGAAGTCAGTTGAAAACTACCGTCAGCAGCGGAATACCCGTGAATGTCGGGTGGTGGTACCAAGAAAAGCCGGGCGAGTCTGCTGTACGAGGCTACGCCGATTACAAAACCTGCATAAACCTATCTGAAAGCCGGTCCGATATATATCATCACGCAGGTAAAGGCAGTAGGCGAAACATAAAGCGTACTGACAATACACCTCAGTATATCTTGTAAGTTTGAAAGAGAGTTAAATGATTCTCTTTGTCTGACATATTAAAATTCTAAAACTCCCATACATGTATACATCAAAAACCAAAGCCACCGTCAGGTTTCTTCTAAAGCGACTCTATGTCATAGTCTCTCGCTAAGCTCCAGCTGCTGTAAAATATAATATCCATCGCGGGGTGAGCTAATGCTCGATAGTGGAATCGCCACTAAGTGGGCTCTCTCCTAAGTGCGGTCACGATGTTCCAAGGAAATAAACACACACATTCAAGCAAATTCGTGATCACTTGAATGTCTAGCCGGCTTCATCTCGTACTGGAGATCTCACAGGCTCCCTCATATTTCAAGCCATGTATGAGAAAGCGTCTTTCAAAACAATTCTTGTTGTTTTAGAAACAAATACTAGAAGTATGGAGGTAAAATATGGGACTACCCTCCCAGGCGAATGTGTTGGGAGAACCTTCCCGAAGCAGTCATGGTCCTCATCGAAATGATGTTGGATAGTCTCCCGACCCCATTCTCAGAAATTCATCTGTGAGAATTCCTTTTTCAAAAACATTTCGTTTTTCTTTCAATTTTCATATCATGCACTCACTATTTTCTAGGCTACCCAGGTGCATATGAGATGCATTATGCCCATTTCAATGTTTCAACCCAGTATATCAATATGCATATATTATCAATTAGAATCACATATGTAATTCAACAATATCAATCAACTCCCAAATTTGCTCACTTGAGCTAATCGCTGTCCATTTCAATGGCCTACCACCTGTTGATTATATTCCATATAATTGTGGCATCAGTCATGTATTAGCCTGCTCTATTTTACCTGGCTTCGAGCCATTCATTTCAACAATTCAAGCACACAACACATGGATGATTTTTATCCAATTCACATAACCCGGGACTGATTTTTAACAGTCCCGAAACCCAGTAGTGGGCTGTCCATGGGCAGCCCACTCGTCCAACCTCGGTTCCACTTAATTCCATTGCCCAAACACATGAACATTTTTGGTTCATTCCATCTGAGTGGGACTGTTTCACAGTCCCCCAAAAGCGAACAAGTGGGCTGTCCACGGGCAGCCCACTCGTCCATCATCGGTTCCTCTTGGTGGAACCGAATTCCATACCTATTTCCAGTCTCCTACTCACCAAAATAGAATTTAAATGCATAAATTCCAACATAACAACCCACATCAGTTTCTGGATGTTCACGGGCTGTCCAAAAGTCTAAAAAAATTACCACAATTCGGTCCCATGTTTTGGGACCGATCAAACGGCCCATTCCCGGCCTTTTTCATATAAATACATGATTTAAAGAAAAAAATTTTAGAATTAAAGACCCAAACAGCCATGGACAGTCACGGCTGCCCCATTTTTTGTTTCAAAAATTATATCAATTCGGTCCCAAGTTTTGGGGGCGGTGTACCGTTCGAGGCGCGAAAGTTGCCAGCTTGTCAGCAACCCCAATAAAGTGTAAAGCCGAGTAAGGGCTCCTACCTCTCGGAGTTTTGTAGCTCACAAATCAGGTACCACCCAGGTAGGCGCTCCGCGTAGAAGCGCTCATTCTTGTCCGAAGGCTGGCAAGCCCGGTCGGATGCTTGAGTATTTAGAGAGAAGTGGCTCTCTCTAAAAAAATTTAAACCTCAACCAGCTGCTGCTCCCGATTCTATCCCTTGCCCATTTAAAGGAGATGACTTTGTTCATTTTGGCATTTAGTGACCCAAGACTTTTCAAAATGGCGTTTATGTCCCTCTTTTCCGATTTGACATTCGACACTATCTCGGCCGTCCATTTGCATCATTCTCTACTCATACCACTCTTGGCACATGAGTGCGTCTTTGCCTGTGACTTTTGTCCCGCCAATCGATTTACACGGCAAACGATACCTCGAAAAGCTTTGATAAATTAGACTGTCTCGGAATTCGACAAAATTTTACGTGCTAGCTAGATTTCGCGAGACGATTCCATGATTACCAATCCGTTTAGGTCATCCGAATCTGAGAATAAATTATGAATTTTAGCAAGAAGTAACAATTTTGTAACCAAAATTCTGATTTTATTTTTACTCACATTAGATTTCTTGGGTCTTACACTATTATTTTGTTTGAGTTTTTTTCTTAATTTTATTTTATTTTTAGCTTTAGTTTTCTACTACCAGCACTCTAGATTTCACCCCTGTATTACAGACTTGATATATTAGTTAATGTATTATTATTAATTAATATTGTTTAATCTCCTTTCTTTTATTTATAATTTATTATTTTGGTTTCAATTTCTACGTAAGTCATGTTAGTTACTTATGCAGAGTGTTAATTCTTGTCTCATTTCGGATAAATAATTCATATAGCTAGTACACTTTTATTAATGTGCACCGATTACATCGATTCATCTAATAGTAATGCATTTTCTTTATTTATTTAGTTTTATTTATTTTTAAATGTGTTTCAAATGTTTTTATAAAATGAGAAAGAAAAAAAAGGTAATTGCTAAACTAGAGATATGGTGTCAGTTTGTTGTTTTGAGGCGATTTTGATTGACGACTAATATTGGTATGCAGGGTGGGGTATGTATATCTATTGTCCATTACTGTTCTTAATTTATCATTTATTACCCACTATGACGTTGGGTTTGTTGGAAATTAGATTATTGCACGTGTTTATAAGTATATGTGTCTTATTTTTATGGGGTTTGTGTACCTCTTGGTGCGTTGGTAGTTTGTTGCCTTAGCATTTATTTCTAATCTTTATAGTTTGTTGCCTTTTTTTATTATTTTCTTATTGTTTGCTGTTATGGGTTCGCTATTTATTTATTTCCATTATTTATCGTTTGCCGCGGATTCGTCCCTGGCACGCGACGCACCAAAAACCGTATCCGCTGACAACCCATCAACTCCACGATTACTGTGATGCTCTGCAATCTGACACCACTCACTAAAAATCTGGGCAGAGTCTCCCTTGTACAGTGGGAGTTTCACCCAAGGTACAAAACCCGTCCTAACAATTCACAATGACTCATTATCAGAGCCCATACGCGAAGAAAATAATAATACTGGGGCCCTTGCATCAATACTCTCACAACACATCAACTATATACAATAGTTCAATAGTTATTACATTACTCTTAACTAAAACAAATATCAAAATTTACAATTTTAATACATGTTCCATAAAGTGAATACCAAAGCCACAAACTCGACTTTCTTCTAAAATGCGGCCCTGGGCTGAGCCTCGGCCTCCGTACACTCCCGTAATTCGAAATGGCGATCTCGACAGAGGAGCAGCCCCAAGAGATAATTTCACATGGGTTACCCCCACCCAAATACATATGTCATGGCAACAATCACATTCAAGGCCATGAACCTACTCGAATGTCTACATGCCTAAATTCATGTCTCGAGTCCTCACCGACTACCTCACATATGCCTAAGCCGAATGCGAGCAAAATAACTCGCTTTTAAAAAGCTTTTGTTCTCGAAAAACTTGTTATCAGTTTCTAAGAAATATTGGACTACCGAGGCGACTGGGTCGGATAACGCCCGAATCTCATCCAAGTGATCCGTTGAACGACCGTCTACAAGGCAATTCTTCGGAAAATCTTCGTCAAATTCCTTCACAAACATTTTTCGTTTTTTCAATTTCATTTTCATGTCACACTCACCCTAATATTCTAGAGTGCACCAGCAAGTGGAATACATGATGCCATCTCAACAACTCATGCTAATATATAAAACATGTATATATTAACATAATTAACTCAAACAAATCATGTTATTAAATTGATTACCAATGACACCAAAATTAGCTCACATGGGCTAATTAACAAACACAAACAATTCATTTTGAATCACTTAACATCATAAAATTCACACTAAAATCATGTCATTTGTTCATGTGAATAAAGGAAACCTCGTGTCAGTAACTGCTTCACGGCTACAATAATGGACGGATCCACCCATCCAAAGCTGAGACTCAAACAACGCCAACTGGTTCAAAACATCCTTTCAATCACGAGCACAATGCCAAAGTGGTAAGGTGGGTAAGGGGGAATGGCAATAATAATAAGAACGGGTTAGAGATGCAGAAGAATAATTCAAGTAGGAAAAGAACCCTTACCTCTTGGAGTTGTTTGACTCCACCAAATTGGTGTCCACTAGCCTCTACAGATCGATTTCTTGCTTCGCCCATCGAGAACCGACTTGCCTGAACGAGACCAGAAATCTGTGAGAGCATGAGCTCTCTCTCTAAACTCAAAACCCAAGCCTCAATGCCGCTTTTGTTCCAGCCCCTCAGACGCCATTTTTTGTTTTTGAGAAGACAATCTATTCAAGTTTTGTCTTATTCTAACTTTTTCAATAATCTCAATGTGTTCCTTTTCTCTTGATTTTCGATAATTTCGCACAATCTCGACCATTCATTTCTATCATCTCTAATCACGCAACATATGTCACACGAAGAGACGTAGTGATGCGACTCATTACATCACATGTCCTTCACAAGCCGCTTTTACGACACCCGCACCCGGCGTTAAAAACGCAGGAAATTTTGACTGTCTCGGAATTCAACGAAATTTGACGTGGTAACTAGATTTCATGAGACGATTACAACGGTGAAGTTTGTTTTATCATCCGAGATCTAGAAAAAATTCTAAGCCAATTTAAATTATTATTTTACCCTTTTTAGAAAATTTGAATTTTCTGGTTTTACATTCTCCTCCAAAAGGAATTCTCATTCGAAATTCTGGACATAATCACAAATAACTCATGCATATGCACGTGCACTATACCATGCATGTAAACCAGTCACTAAGTATTAAAACGACTAAACCATGTACCTTCATCCCTAAACAAGAAGGGAGCAGGCTCCAGATCGTGTCCCCCGCACTCCCACGTTGACTCCTCCACCCACTCAAGGCCGCCATAGCACTCCTCACTAGCCTCGCCTTAAGGTCGCAAAACCTGATCCTGGCTATCCATAATGCACACTGGTCCCTCCTCGAATGTCTCATCCGTGTCAACCCCAATCTCTCCCAATCCAATTACATGAGCCTGATCCGGAGTGTACCGAGCATGGAGACGTGAAATACCCCGTGACACTTGACATGCCAGGGCGGTAAAGCCAACCGGTACGCTACAGTGCCTACCCTCTTGAGTATCTCGAAGGGCCCAATAAACCCCATGAGGCTTCGCTGTCGAACCCGACCACTCCTCTTAGGCATCACCTTCAAGAAAACGTAATTCCAACCTCGACCCTAAGGGTCGACGCCGTACATCAACATACTCTTCCGCCGGCCTCGGACCGCGGAGAAGATGTTGTCGATCAAGCCCACCTTCCTGAGGTGTCCCTTTAATCGATCAGACCATGATGGAGCCTCTCCCACCTTGGTCCAACATATCGGATTCACGCATGGCCTCCCATGAAGCAATGCCTCATATGGTGACATCCAGAGCCTACCGATAACTGTTGCAGGCGAATCCCACTAAAGGCAAATACTCTTCCTAACTACCCTATGATCCAGACGATGCTCAGTGATGTCCTCTAACACCCGTATGGTCCTCTCCGATCGACCATTTGTCTCAGGTGGAAAGTTGTATCATGGTGAGCCACGTGCCCATAGCCTTTAGAAACTCTTCCAAAAGTGCTACCAGAACCTCTGGTTCTATCCGACACTATGGATACTGATACTCCATGTAGCCGGATTATCTCTCGAATGTACAACCGGCAGAATCTCTCTAATGTGAAGGTCATCCGCACGGCTAGAAAATGTGCCGACTTCGTGAGCCGATCCACTATCACCCATACCGCATCATGTCCTTGCCGTGTCCGTGGAAAGTGGGTCACAAAATCCATCATGACGTGCTCCCACTTCCACTGAGCCACCTCCAATGGCTGAAGTAGCCCTGCTGGCTTCTGGTGCTCAACCTAACTCCGACATTACGTGAGACATTGTCTAACAAAGTCCCCTACGTGTCTCTTCATCCCGCCTAAGAAGATTAAATATCGAAGATCCCGGGTCCATCTTCATGCCACCCGATGCACCCGTGAAATCGAGAGTAGTGAAACTCCCGAGAATCTCCTCTCTCAAATCGGTCAACTACGGAACCACTACCCGGTCCTTATGACCAAGACTACCATCTGCTGGACTCCGGCCCAATTTCACACCAGACCGACCGTACCGTCCCCGACAGACACTCATCTCCGTCCCGCCCCGAGACTCAATCACTCTACTCAACAGACTGCAGCGCTAAACTCCCCCCAACGCACTCGAGCCCGCTTGTCGCATCAGAAATAAACCGTCCCACAATCTCGAGCATCCGCCATTCCCGAGCTATACTCAGCTAATGCTTCCCGTGACTTCCGACCGAAAGTGCATCAGCCACTACATTTGCCTACCAGGTGGTAATGCATAGGAAGTCATAATCCTCTAGGAACTCCATCCATCTGCGTTGCCTCATATTGAGGTCCCGTTGCGTGAAGATATACTTCAGACTTTTGTGGTCTGAGTACATCTCGAACTCTTCGCCATATAAATAGTGGCGCCAAATCTTCAAGGCGAAGACTACGGCCGCCAAATCCATGTCGTGTGTGGGGTAATTCTGCTCATGATTCTTCAACTGTCGGGAACCATAAGCTACTACCCTCTCTGACTGCATCAAAACACATCCCAGTCCGGCCCTCGAGGCATCACAATACACTCCGTGTACCCTATCCCCGTCCGGACTATCAAGATAGGAGTAGCAGTAAGTCTCCTCTTCAACTCCTAATGCCTCCCCGTGACGGTGAATCTCAATCAAACCCCGACTCCTTTGGGTCAATCTCGCCATAGGTGCCGCTTAATCAAAAATCACACGAATCCCGTAGTACACAGCCAATCCCAAGAAACTACGTATCTCGAAGACTAACTTCGGCCTCTCCCAACTCATCACGGCCTCGACCTTCTCCGAGTCCAATGACATGCCCGAAGGCCGACACCATGTCCAAAAATCTTTACCTCGCAGCTTCAAACTCGCACGATCGAATCCTAGCGCATAAATCGATGGTCTCTCGAAGAATCGTGAAACGATCCTCGCGATACCTGCGCCCACTCTACCGGGAGTGTATCAAAATGTCATCCACAAAGACTACGATAAACTCCGATCTAGGATAGGGTTGGAATACCCTATGCATGAGGTCCATGAATGCTGTTGGCATATTCGTTAATCCAAAGGGCATCACCGTAAACCTGGGGGCGCCCATAACGCGTCCTAAACGCTATCTTAGGATATCGCCTCCTAACCTCAACCTGATGGTAACCGCGCGAAGGTTCATCTTGCAAGACTCGCGGCCTCTCTCAACTCGATCAAACAAATCGGCACCGGTAATGGGTACGATTCTGATCGTGAACTGTTCAACTTCCCCGTAATCAATGCACGAAGGGTCTTGTCTCATTTTCGCAAATAGAACCGAGCTCCCCATGGTGAAGTGCTCTGGCTCTAATGAACCTCTTTGTCCAAGAACCTCAGAACTAGACTCGAGTTCTAACCCAACCGGTATCATCCTATGCGGAGTCATAGAAATGGGCGAAGTACCAGGGTGTAACTCGATACCGAAGTCTACAACCCTCTGCGTAGGCAATCCCGGTAGCTCATCCTGAAAAACATCCTCATACTTGCAAACTACTTGAGGTAGATCTAAGTCCGGTCTCACCTTTGTCCTCTGTGGTGCGCTTCTGTTAGCCAACCCGCCAACCGGCCCCCTCGAGCACCTGACTCGTACACTCTGGGAAAATGTCATGTTTGGTCTCTCGAATTACAACACGAGTACTATCCTACGTGTAGGCGGTAACTCTCCTACACTCACAATCGATGACGACTCTGTAAGTTGTCAGCCAATCCATCCCCAGGATGACGTCGAACTCTGACATGTCCATGATCCTCAAGTCCACCGTGAGTAGAGTCCCCGAGATCTCTAACTCGCAACTACCGATGATATTATCCTTTATCCTTGCCCTAATCCCTAAGGGAGAACTCACATACAAGGCCCTCCAAGGCCTCAACCTCTAAGCCTAACTCTATCATAACCGATGCAAATGATAAATGAACGCAAGCACCGTAATCACTCGCCTGGCAAAGGAGGCAAAATGCACTCAGATAACTGGGTCGATCCGTTGACTCGCCGGCAGGGATGGCGTGACACGCCCTTGAACCCCGGGACGTCCTGGGTACGTGGCCTCGCCCTCCGCTCGGCCCATAGTGTGGCCTCAACCGCCCCGTGCAACGGAGCCCGGTAGCCCCGAGACCGGAACCGGCTCCTCCGGGCCCGTATCAAGGCGAGAATAGCACTATACGCCTTTCTCCCATCCCATCGGGCCGACGGGATTGTGCCGCCCAAACCTTGGGATCCCGTCTCGAGGCAATCCTTCTCGATGCTCTGGGCCAGCCGGCACAGCATCCTCACCCAGCCCGACCGGCAACCCCGATCCGCCCCGCCGTGGACGGCCGCGGCCTGAATCCCGGACTGGCTTCCCCGCTTCTTCCCGAACTAGAAGAGGACTGACTCTCCTTCCTCTTGCTACTAACACCCGCATCCCGAGTGCTCCGAGCATCCTCGATCTCTCTCTCTATGGTTAAGGCTATCCCAACCATGGAATCCATGTCCTGTAGGCGAAGTCCTATTAACTCCGCCGAATGGACAACTTCAGCCCATTCTCAAATCTCTCCTCGACCTTGGCCATGTCCGTACACGAGTTTATCAAAGAAACGGACTAGCTCCGTGAATCTAGCCACATACTCTATCACAGTCATCATCCCCTGCTTCAGCTCTAGGAACTCCTGAGCCTTCGCGTGTCTCGTAGTATCCGAAAAATACTTACCCATGAACAACTCCTGGAACTCTGCCCATGTCATTGCTCTAGTTCTGTGAGGTCTTGCCTGGGCCCACCATACTGGCCTCACCTCTTAGCCGGAATGCGCCTAGTCTAATCCTCGCCCGTATCGAGGCAATCTCCATAGCCTCAAATACCTTCTCAACCCGCATGAACCACGACCGCTATCATCGGTCTCCTCCCGTGAATGCCTGAGGATAATGTGCCCTAAACCTCCGAGGTTACTCTGACCTCCCCGGCTACCACAGACTAGCCCCGTGTACAGCAATGTCGCAATACCTACAAAATTTCTAGCAAAAGCCTACCGGTCAAACACCGGTGGTGCTTGGCTAGCACTCCTCGCGGGACGCCCCTCTTGACGCCCTTCGCCCTCGACTAGCCATCTACACATGTCAAATGGCAAGTTAAGATCAATGCAATATCTTTAAGGCGTAAAACATAGTCTCGAGACATCATTCACATTCCGTAAATTTGTACACTATGTCCATGCATTCATAGGTAATGCAAGGCCATAATTTCATATATTAAATCATAAGCAACAAAATAATTTCATTATAGAAAATTTCATTTTAAAAGATTTGATTTGATTTTTTATTTTATTTTATTTTATTTTTTTTGAAAACCTTGTGAACAGTGCTCATGAATAGTGTTCGCGAACAAGGATCGAAAAACAATGCATCGGTCAAATCGGGTCGTACCGTGCACACTTAGCCCAACTCGCCAAGACAAAGCCACAAGACCGCGCCTAGGTCGGCCGTGTTGCGACCAGAATGCGGGCGCAAGTGTGGACGTCAGACGCGTTTCCCAAGATCTACCGTGTCGCAAGCCCCTCAAACAGATGTGGCCTTGTCGCGCGCTGTCATAGCAAGACACCGATAAGCCGGACACGGAGGTCGCGACACACCCTAGCGCCTAAGTTTCATCACGATACAATCATTATATCGTGACACACTCGCTCAACTGCATCTCTCTCTCTCTCTCTCTCTCTTCTCGCCTATCATGATGGCAAAGATCGATCGTGACACAACCCCAAATTGCCAAGCTTCCTCTCTCCCATCTACGATACAAAACTTTGTTTCAGGACACTCCACCTCACTAAAGCACACAAGGTTACTGCCGGGCCTCTGTCGTGGCCTCGTCAGAACTAAATGATCGTGGCCCAAATTCGGCCAGATTGCGACCATCCCCACGCCTGTGCTAGCCTCCCCAAACTTTGTAGTCATGATGCCAAATTGTCAGACGTGACTCCAAAGGTAACCGAAAATGGCAAGAGTCTGTGCTGAGCTCCTTCCTATACCTTTTCTTTTTTCTTTTTTCATCATTTTTCTTCTTCATTTTGTTTCACCTACTGAAGAAATCAAAAATTATATATATATATATATATATATATATATATATATATATATATATATATATATTTTTTTTTTTTTTTTTTTTTTTTTTTTCAGAGAACAAATAAATTTATTAAAATTTATTTTATCCATTTTTCTTCCAATTTTACACACTGTAAAACCTTAGAAAAAATTTCTTCACATCATTTTTTTTTCATTTAATTCTAGACCATCTTGTCCAAAATTTCTCAAACACCTAAGGTTACATTTTCTCAGCCCTAGTGTTCAACATCTTTCCTATGCTATTCACCAAGCAAACAATTTCAATCACAATTGTACAGGGAGCTCTACCCAAGGTACAAAACCTGTCCCAACAATTCACAATGACCACATAGGGTCCACATGCGAGTAAAATAAAGGCCACTTGGGCCCCTACATCAATACTCACAAATACATCAACTATATACAATAGTTCAAGAGTTATTACATTACTCTTAACCAAAACAAATATTAAAATTTACAATTTTAATACATGTTCCACAAAGTGAATACCAAATCTACAACCCGACTTTCTTCAAATGCGCCTCAGTAGTCCCGCCTCAGACACCCGCACTGAAATGGCGATCCCTCGATAGGGTGAGCAAAGCCCAGAAGAGATAATTTCCTACATGGGTTACTCCCCACCTAAATGCACATGCCATGGCAAACAATCACATTCAAGCAATTTCATGAACCTACTAGAATGTCTACATGCCCAAACCCATGTCTCAGTCCTCACCACCATCTCACATATGCCTAAGCCGATCGCGAGTAAATAACTGGGTTTTCAAAACAAAAGCTTTTTGTTCTCAAAACTTGCTAATGAGTTTCAGTGAAGATGGATTACCTTCCGAGGCGAATCACGGATAACGCCCAAAATGCTCATGGTCCTCATCGGTTGATCCGCTGACGACTCTCTAAGGCAATTCTTCTAAAAATCCTCCATCAAATTCCTTTCTACAAACATTTTTCGTTTTTTCTTTCACTTTATTTTCGTGTGATGCACTCACTCCTAATATTCTAGGGTGTCCCAATGCATATGGAATGCATGATGTTAATCTCAACAACTCATGCTAATATATAAAACATGTATACATTAACATAATTAACTCAAACAAATCATGTTATTAAATTGATTACCAATAACACCAAAATTAGTCTACATACACTAACAAACACAAGCAATTCATTTTGAACTTTAACATCATAAAAATTCACACCAAAAATCATGTCATTATTCACATGAACGCTAAAACCTCGTTGGCACCGTTCATGGCCAACAATGGGATTTTCTCCACTAGCTTCCAAAGCCAGATCCCAAAACACAAATAATCCAAGCCTCAGAACATCCTCAACTACTTAAGTATGGCTCTAGCCAAAGAATAACCTAAGTAGGAAAAGATCCCTACCTCTCGAGTTTTCTAACTCCACCAAATTGGTGTTCACACGTTAGCCTCGCCTGAGACGACTTTTCTTCTGTCTGCCGAGAATCGACGTCCTGAACTGATCACAAATCTAGAGAGTATGAGCTCTCTCTCTAAAACTCCAAACCCAAGCTCAATGCCGCTTTTTGTTCCAGCCCCTGCACGTTTTGCTCTTTTTGTTTTGAGAAGACAACTATTCAAGTTTTGTCTTATTCTCATTAACTTTTTCACACCCTAACGTGTCACTTTTCTTGATTTTGACACTTGGCACAATCTCGGCCATTCATTTCCATCATCTCTCTAATCATAACATGTGCTTCAAGGGATTACACGGCAGATGCGGACTTTGTCACATCACATGTCCTTCAGCGAGCCGCTTTTACGCATCCACACCCACGCCGAAAACACAAATTTCACTATCTAGGAATTCGACAAAATTCGACGTGGTAACTAAATTTCACGAGACGATTCCAACGGTTAAGTCCGTTTTGTCATCCGAGATCTAGAAAAATTTCGGGTTTTGACCGAAATTACGATTTTACCATTTTTTAGAAAATTTGAATTTTCTCAGGTCTTACACGCGAGATCGACCCCTGTCGACCACGAGACAACGGAATTTTCACGCGAGGCAATGAGTATCTAGTGAAACCCAAAAGCAGGGTCGGTAACTTGTTGCTACTCTGCCCTACTAAAAAGCCCTGGTCATTAAGCTCCGAAGCCAAACTGAGCCGAGCTCGAGCCCACTCTAGGCTCGATGAACTTTGCCTCGCCGCCCGCTAGAAAAAGCTCCTGGCCTCGCCGGACCCATCTGTCAGCCGGAACGAGGCTTCCGCCACGGTTTCAACAAGCAGGACTGGGTCTTCACCGATGCGATCCCGACCTGCCGCCGAGTGAAATGCCCAGTCATGTGTCTCTGGAGCATCGGCGAATGGATCCCCGCTCAGATCCGCCGACATGGATGGCAAATGCGTGAATCCTCACGGTCGCTGGCGAGGCGCCATGACGGCGACGGTCGAGCTCGAGCTTAATCCTACACCGTTGGTCAGGGATCTGCATCTAGATCTCCGCGATCTCGCTCAGATGGAACCGTACCCACGATAGCGCAAAGGTGTCGGCAAATCTGCATGTTCCAAAGGTGGATAGCGGAAGAAGGTGCCGCAAAGGACGCCGGGAAGGACATGGATGTTGCGGCGACCTAATCGGTACGACGGCCGATCCCGTGTACAAGAACTGATTACAGCCATGAGGGTATTGTGTGGTTCTGCAGGAAACTATAGAGGCAAGTAGCCATGAGCTTATGCGTTTTCCGATCTCGAGTAGCATTGAGGGCAAATGCACTTTACCCACCGATACGATCAATCACCATGAACTAGGATCCAATCTCAAATCTGGGGCTGGGGCCCTTTGGATACCGGTATCGACTTAACCTGGGCCGCGATCTAGCGTATGGGTAAAGGCATCAAGGGTAATGTGGGGTGGGGTTTCATAGCGAAACAAGGAGTCGGGACTGACCGCTGTAATGTGACGGTGTAACGCCGAGTGCCACCGTACCGCTCGGGTATGAAAATTTGGGCCGAACCGGGTTCGACATGGTGGGTAGATCGGATCTCCAACCGCGCGCTAAGCTTACGGGTCTTGAAATTAACTCAAAAGAATTTCAGAATGCGAGGGTGGTGGCCAACTTTAACCATGTGCGCAAAGATATTGCCAAATAGTTTCGTTTGTTACTAATGAGTTTGCTTACAGATCTTGTTCATATATTATTTCTTTTATTTAGATAATTGATTAAAATCAATCATGTTTCTTATTCAATGATTTCGTGTATCTTATTTCTTCACTTAAATTTCTACTTGTTTTAATTTCATTTCATAATTTTTCGCTTGCAAGTCAAGCTTCAAAGAAGTGAATTCTAATGTAATCCGTATGTGGGAAACAAATGTTGAAGGAGGTGGCTTTGGCCACTTTAGCATCAATTGCTAAATCAACTAAGGTAAAACAAATCCCATAGAAAATTATTTTTAATTGATGTGCATTTGTTATCGATTGATTACAAAAAGTTAAAATTATATGGACTAAGCTTGAGGATTGATTACAATACAAACTCTGTATAGGCTCTACGAAGCTCAATGTAGGAAAAAGCCAAGCCCCGAGCCTGCCTCATATGGAAAACGAGCCTAATGAGCCTGCCGCTTTTTTTTTTTTTTTAACCAAGCCAAGCTTGAGCCTGATTTTGCCTGCTCAAAAGTCTGCCGAGCCTAACTCACTCATAAATTAAATGCTTCCAGCTCGAAATGTTCAAAGCTTGGCTCGGCTCGGCTCGTTACCAGCCCTACCCAAAAGCGAGATTTTTTGAGAAATTTTCGAAAGTTGGGTAATAATTTAAAGAAAGTTCATATGAGATCATTTAAACTTGAATCATGACGAAATAAATTGTTTTGGGACAAAAACGGACCGGAACAAGAGGGACACGTGGCGCGACGTGAGCCACGTGTTAGAAATATAAAAAGGGACAAGAGATATTTTGGGAGAAATATTCCATTTGCTGATTTTTTGAAACATTAGAGCTTAGAAAGAGAGTAGGAGGAGGAGAGAAGCTAAGATTTTCTTCTCGCGATGCATGTGGTTTTTCAGATCAAGTCAAGCCGAGCCCAGAAAGCCAAAGTTCTTTCATCTCGACAAGGGCTACCTATAGGTACAAGAAAAAAAGGGATTTCAATCGAAGATCTTAAGAAGAAGATTTGGAGAATTCAAATATTTCGGGTTAGGAAGTGTTTTGAGGCTTCCTACGATTTCTACTACGTTTCAAGAGGTAGAGATTTTTCCTACTTTGGTTTTATTCCTACTTTTGGGATGATTTTGGGATTGATTGTGGGATGGTTTTATGCCGTGTTTATGGCATGTTTTATGTCATGTTTGTGGCATGTTTTGTGGCCTTAATTGAGAGGATATTTTGTGGCCTTGATTGTGTGTGTGTCATTACTTGAACATGGAATGACATGTGTGTTGGTGTTGATATATGCATAAATAATATATTGATGAATGAAATGCGTGATGGTTACATGTGTGATGATTCGTCCATGAGAATCTAATGTGAGTGCGTGGATTATGCTGTCCATGTAGCATTTTATTATACATGTGGTATAACATGCTATGGTGCACTACATTTGCATAGGCACGGACACATCGTGATTTCATGGGTGTGAGGTGATGTATCGTGATCAATCCTCATACTGTGATTGACGGGTGGGTCGGTATGTTGAACGACGCCCAAATGTGGTCGACAGTTACATGAAACGATAAAAGAAAATGTGTCGCACAGCAAACTGTGGATAGACACATCCCCAACGTGAAAGCCCGCGAAAATAAGTTGAAAGGCGAAGTGGGCTTCCACGGTAAATCTCAGAAATTGGCTACCCACAAAAGACACATGGTTTTGTGTATATAAATGATCATCGAGGTTTAACATCCAAAAGTTGGGTTTGAAAACAAATAAATTTGTTTTGTAAAATGATCATTTGATGTAATCCACAAATGATGGATTTTATCACACATTGGTATCCACATTGTGTGGTGGGAGTTGGTAAGGACTCGAAAATGTTAGGAGTCGGTAATGACTCGGGATAGGGTGCATGGGTTAGTCTCATCTCATTTCATGGCATGACATGTAGAATTCCAAAGTAGGATTGCATAATCTTATTGGAATTATGGTGTGAAATGTGAATGTGTGGAACATGACCATTGCATGTACACTTAGGTGGGGAGTAGCCTATGTAGGAATTATTCTCTATTGGGCGTGGCTCACCCTATAAGGGATAAAATCTTAGGTACGAGACAGGTACAGGTGGACGGTGCTCATTAGAGGCCTAAATTGTGAAAAAAGTCGGATTGTGGCTTTGATAAATCTTTTGTAAACCTGAAACAATCTAGTTCTCGTATGTACAATGGTAAGAGAGTCGTGATCGAACTCTTGCGAATTGTTTTAAAGGTAATTTCACATATTTTTAATCAAACATGGATGTCGAATCCAGGTAAATGACATAATGTGATGGTATTGAGTTACTCGGTATCTGCAGAGATACCGCTTATATCAAAGCTTAGGTATACAATTAACTAAGATAGTATTTCCGCTGCTGACAAATGGTCAAATGGACCCCGGATTGGGTGTCAGCAACATGGTACGTAGCTAGTATACGAATACCTAAGGCTTAATGGATATGGGTCTAGGTCATTAGATTCATTGAGTTCTGATGTCACAGCTGGTGCATCAGAACATAGGTATGTGATTACTTAGGGTTTGACGGGCATGTGTTTAGACCATTGCATACATTGTGTGTTCATGTTCATGTTACATGACTAATTGCTTTGTGTTGTGTGAATTATATACATGGTAAATTGTATATGGGAAAAGAGGAACATAACCTTGGGGGCTCTGAAAAAGAACGAATGGATGGTTCATATTATTGATGTCTATTAGTAGTTGGCACATGCACTACTAGTTAGACGAGAAAAGGAATCTCAATTTGCTATTTGACATGTGTAAATGGCAAGTCGAGAAGAGGACGAGAGGCGAGGACAAGGCAACAACCAACCACCACATGCTCGAATTAATAAGGCCCCATAGAGGCTATCAGCACCGTGACTCCGCTACTACACACCCGGTGAGTGTTGTGTTCTAATTATTGCACAAAGCAGTGCAATCATAGGCCGTGGGTCGAGTAACCCTCTAGAGTTCAAGGCACATCATCCTTTTCGACTCTTCAAGGAATATAAGGGACCTGATGGAAGTCGATCATTTGTTCCAACAAGCCTGAAAGATTTCGAGGCTATGAAGATTACCTCCGATGCCACTCGGATAAAGCTGGCCCTATTCCAACTAGAGGGTGAATCCTAAGTGTGGAGGGATTGGGTCAAAGCCTCAAAGAACTTGGAGGCAATGGAATGGAAAGAGTTCTGTGAACTCTTCATGGGCACGTATTTTCGTGCTTATGGACATAAAGCTTCGAGTTCCTAGAGTTGGAAACAAGGAACAATGACAAGAAGCTTGAACACGTGGCTAAGCAATAGAAATTGAGTCTGCTTTGTTGATGATTTATGGCCACAGAAATGGTCAAAGTGAGAAAGTTTGAGGATGGTTTGAAATTGTCCATCCAAGGTAAAATTGTGGGACATTTGGACTCGATGGTTAAGACAACTATGGCCATTGAGAGGGAAGTGGATGAGGCACAAAGAATCTGGGATGTGGGTGCTAGTGATGAAAGAAAGGAGAGTCAACTCTCTTCTTCTAGCTCAAGAAAGAAATAGAGGACTTCTACTCGACAAGGGTTTTAGGGGCAAGGCTAAGCTATCAAGGCCAATGCCAGGATAGGTCATCCCAAGATGGGAGACACTTTGTATTACTAAATTCGGGCCAAGGTAGAGGACATGCTACGAGCATGCGTCCTAGATCTAAAGGGTAGCTGAAGAGTACGCATCCCAATGGAATCTGCTTTCACAAATAATAGTTACGGGGCTTTGTGTATACAACCTAAGACCTCTAGAGTGTGAGGTGGAGGATCATGTCTTCACAGGAGCCAAGAGGAGGCCAGGTTCAGCTGCCGGGAAAGATCAAGGTATATCTGCCTTTGATATACTCGACAAAGGTATGATTGTTACAAAGCTGGCATTAACGCTGCTTATCATGTGTTTATGCGGTATTCCATGTCTCCATGCTTTGGAAGTACACTCCAAATCTGACTCATGTAGTGGATTAGGCCAATATCATGATAATAATGGGACCTTCGAGGAGTGGATCGGTATGTATCATGGATAGTCGGACTGCTCTTTGGAGAAGCAAGACCATATACAGCGAAGGTGTCAGGGCAACACCGAGGAGTGGAGAAGGCAACCTAGGAATGCGAAAACACTATGCGTGCTAATTATCCTTTCTTATTCAAGGAGGAAGGTATGTTTTTAGTCAAGGATATTAAATGACTGTTGCATATGCATGGGATTGTATGTGTTGTATGTATGTGAATTTCAGATCTAAATTTTTAAGGGGAAGAAATGTAAAACCCGTAAATATGAAAATTTTCTAGATCTCAAATGACGAAATAGACCTCTGTTGGATCTGCCTTGCAAAATCTAGTTACCAGATCATCTCATTTGACAGACGCTGGAATTTTCACGCTTTCTGGTGACAATCAGTGCCTCGGTGAAACCTAAAAACTAGATTTTAAGAAAATTTCGAAAGTCGTAATAATTTAAACAAAGTTCCATACAGATCATTCAATTAACCTGATTTAAATAAATCGTTTTCAAGCAAGAAAACTGGATCGGAATAAGACACGTAAATGGGCCACTGAATCACGTGTTAGAAGCATGCAAGTGACAGAGATATCAGAGAAATATCTCCCATTTACCACTTTTGAAACGCGTAGAGAGAGAGAGGAGGAAAGAAGCCACCATCTTCTTCAAGGACTACTGTGGTTTCGTTTGCCTAAGTCATCGAGCCCAGAGTTAAAGTTCTTGCCCGACGAGGCTACTCATAGGTACAGTAAAAAGAGTATTTCACCCAAGATCCTAGCTAAAGGATTTGGGGAATTGAAGATTTCGAGTTAGGAAGTGTTTTGAGGTTTCACATTTTCTACTATATTTCAAGAGGTAGGTATTCTTTCTACTTTGGTTTTATTCCTACTTTTTGGGCCGATTGGGATAGATTGTGGATGGTTTTATGCCATGTTTATGGCATGTTTTATGCCATGGTTACGGCATGTTCAGGTCGTGGCTCAGGCATGCTCTTGTGGCTCTACTGGGGAGGATATTGTGGCCGGCGGAAAAGGGTTGCTTCGGGATGGTTTCGGTCAAATGTATGTGTACCGGGAGCCGCTAAGGAGCTCTAGCACGCTATCATATATACTGGCTTCGAAATTGCAGCCCTCGGGTACGCAATTGCATGGGTTTTGGCGCAATTGCGTAGCCCCTACACACCTTCAAACCTCCAACTTTAAACCACCATATCTTTCTTGTCTAAACTACGATTCGCACGTTCTTGGACTCTATGGAAAGATCTTTGACTCTAGAAGCATTTGGTGCTCACATATTTTCTGAAAATTTGATTGTTAAAATCTCAAGTGTACTAATTACTAGGTCAGGTTAATTACTGAATTTGTATGTGCAAATGGTCATTACATGGCTTGATTGTGTGTGTAAGCCATTGCTTAAACATGGAATGACATGTTGAGTGTTGATGTTGACATATGCATAAATAATATATTTACATGAATGAAATAAAGATGGAAGCCATATGCAAGTGATGTGGATTGAATCCATGACATTAGATGAGTGGTGTGATTATGTTGTCCATGTAGCATTTATTATACATGCAGATTTATATAACATGTAATGGTGCATTACATTGCATAAGTAATGGGACACATCTCATTTCATTGGTGTGAGTGTACGGTTGTGATCAATCGCCAATTTCTGGTGATTGATAAAAAGCCAGATGTTGGATGACGCCCACCGTGGTCGCACGGTTACATGAAACGGTAAAAGAAAATATGTGTCAGGTAATAGCAAGCAGGGAAAGATACCCCCTCGGGTGAAAGGCCCAGTAGTTGTGGTTAGACATGATCCTCAACGGTGAAAGCCCGTGAAAATGTTGGAAGGTGTGTAGTTTGCGTGGGACCCCCGAAAATTCTCTACCCACAATAGACACATGGTTTTATATATAAATGATCATTGAGGTTTAACATCCAAAAATCTTTTGGTTTGAAAACAAATGAATTGTTTTGTAAAATGATCATTGGATGTAATCCACAAATGATGGATTTTATCACACATTGGCATCCGTGACGAGTGGTGGAGCCGGTATGACTCAAAAATGTTGTGGAGTCTGTAATGACTCGGGATACCAGATATAGTCTCATCTCATTTCGCATGACATGTAGAGTTCCAACCTAGGGATTGCACAATCTTGTTGGAATTATGGTGTGAAATGAGTGTGGAATTACACCGCATGCATTTAGCGGAGAGTATTCGAGGGATCTATTCTCACTTATACTCAATTTATACAAGATAACATCTCAAGTACGGATACGATAAGTGGACGACGCTCATTAGAGGTCGAAATTGTGAAACCCCGAGAAAATCTAATTTCTCAAAAAAGGGCAAAATCGTAATTTTGGTAAAAATCCGAAATTTTTCTAGATCTCGGATGATAAAACGAACTTCACCGTTGGAATCATCTCGCGAAATCTAGCTACCACTAGCCGATTGGCCGACCTCGAGATAGCTCGAATTTGCATGTTTTTCGAGGAACGAAAGGCCGGGCGGGACACTTGGCGCATTTTGAGTGAAGTACAATGTAGCAGCCACGTGGTCGCGGTCCAGCTCACCAACTTGAGCTCTGTGGGACCCATGTGAACACATGGCATGATGCCATTGCAGAAAGGTCAAACTAAGATTTTAGGGGATATGGATGGTATTTTTCGAATTTTTAACAGAATAGGACAAAACGTGAACAATATCATCTTCCCCAATTTGAAGCACACAAACGGCAAGAGATCGGAACCGAGAGCCAAAAGAGTGTATTTTTTTCATTTTTTTGAGAGAGAAGGTGCTCCTTCTCTCTAAGATCCTGGTCGATTGGACCGTCAGATTTCTTCAAGTCAAGAAGGAAAGTTGCTCTACGTGGCGAGGACTACGCATGGGCACATGTTTTAGGGAGTTTCGACAAACTCCGTGAGGTAGGGGTTTTATCCCACGGTTTTTACCTCTATTTAAGTACTGTTGATGGTTGAGTGTGATTGAGGCCGCTGAAGTCGGCTGATCGATCCCAAAACTCGGGACCGAATTGTTAGAATTTTTGAGTTCATTTGGACAAATTCCACTGCATCAGTTAGGCTGAATGTTGAAATTATTCAATAAATTGTGTTTGGTGAGTAGAAGACCGGAGATGGGCATGGAATTTGGGGTTCTCAAAGTGGAAATTTAGGGGAAAGTTGACGAGGCGCCATGGACAGCCCACTCGTTGGTTTTTGACTAAAATCATTCCCTGTTGTGTGGGAATCGACAAAATATCCATGTGTCAGGTGCTTGAATTGTTGAAATGAACGGGTTTTGAGTTGTGTGGAAATAGATAGGTTAATACATTATTCTAATGTGTTGACAATGACATAATTATATAAAATATAATTGTGCTCAGAGCTACTGGAGATGATATCATGAATTGCTCAACTCAGCTAATTTGGGAGTCAGTTGATCAAAGTTAAATTACATGTGGTGTGATTGTAAATTTGAGAATATGGTGTAATTGATATATTTGTATACCTGTGTTGAAATATATAATGTAGCCATATGCACCAGGTAACCTGTGAATTGTGTGAGTACGACATGAATTTTCTCCAAAATCTAACATGGCTACAAAATAGAATTTCACAAGATGATTTTCCTGAGAATGGGGCTTGGGATCGATCCAATGTATCATTTCGATTTATAAAATTCACGACTTTTCAAAGGTTCTCCAACACATTCGCCTCGGAGGGTAGTCCCATATTTTTACCGAAATTCGGTAGTGTATTTTCAAGAACAATAAGTTTTGTTTTGAAAATGGTGTTTTCTCATACATGGCTAGTGAGGAGTCTGAGGACTCGAGACATAGGAATGGGCATTTAGACATTCATAGATCAATGATTTACTTGGCTTGTGTTTACATTTTCATCATTGCATATGCACTTAGCGAGTAACCCATTTAGGTAATTCCACTCATCGGGCATTAGCTCACCTGCCGAGGGAATATTATTTCAGGTACGGTGGAGCTGCTCAAGAAGACGTACCATCTTGAGGCCGCTAAGAAAGTCGGGTTGTGGCTTTAAAGTTTTTGGTATAACATGTATTAGAATCTGTGTGGATTTAATATATGTTTGAAGTAAGAGGAAGAATCCTCAACCAATAATATATTTGGTCAGATGATTTATATTGCGAGTATTGATTAGGCTTCCCAAGTGGCCATTATTTTACTCGCATTTGGACCCTGTGTTGCCATATTGAACTGTTTGGGATAGGTTTTGTATTCGGGGTGTAGCTCCCTGCATGCTGAGACTCGCTCGATTGAGTGGTGTCTCAAGCTACTCTAAGATCCACTTAGTATTCCGCTAAGTTGATTTGTTGTCAACCGACACCCCGAATTTGGGGCGTCATAGAAATTGTGAAGAAAGCCGGATCAGTTTTGATAAAGCTGTAAAACCTTGGAACAATCTAGTTCGTATGTAATAATGGTGTTATAGTTTGATCAAACTCTTATTGACTGTTTTAAAGTAATTTCGCATATTTTTAACTTAAATATGGATAAACTGGATCTACAGGTAATGTGACATATCAGACGTGGTATCAAGCACTCCATCCACAGTATCGAAGCTTTTAGGCATGCTACCTAAGGTAGTATTTCCACGGTGTTTACGGTTACACCACCGGATTAAAGGTGTAAAGGATGCAAAATGACTGATCCGAGGAGCTACCGTTTACCGTAAGTTTCTGACTTTCTTTAGAAATTCTTCTTTTATATAGTTATTTTAATTAACTATCTTGTATATATATATTTAATTTATTATTGACTTTAATAAGTCATTTAATTTATGGTCTTACTATTTCATTTTCCTTATAAGTATATTATCGCTTGTTTATTTAATTAAATTGGTTGTTGACTGTAAGACCCGAGAAAATTCCAATTTTCTCAGAAAGGGAAAATTGTAATTTCGGTAAAAATCCGGAATTTTTCTAGATCTCGGATGACAAAACGGACATCTCCGTTGAACTCGTCTCACGAAATTTAGCAACCACTTCAAATTTCGTTTAATTCCGAGACGGTCGGGATTGCACGCTTTGGAGGCGCAAGTGTCGAATCCACAAATGGCAAGGTTGGAGGAGATGCCACATTAAGATCCTGAAGAGCAGTTGACACTCGCAAACCCAATGCCCACTAATGAATGGCTCACAATGAGCCATGTGTGGAAAGGAATCCTATATCACACAATGAGCCACTGAAAGTGCATGATGTCATAATAAGGACTTAAGAAATAAGAAAGAACATGGAAAGAGATTCACACAAATTGTTAGAGGAATGGGAGGCAATTCTCCTCCCACACTGAACGATCACTCAAAAAGTGGAGAGAAGTGCCGACCAAAATATAAGAGAAACGGTGAGAAATGGAAGGAAAATGAGATGAGAAAAGAGGAAAAGGATAGAAAAGCAAAAAGGAAGGAAAAGAAAGGAAAAAAAAAAAGAAAGAAGAGAGAAAAGAATTCATAGAGAGAAAAGGGAGGAAAAGGAGAAAGGAGGAAAGGGAAAAGGAAGATTTCCTGGGTTTCGGGCGGTCGACGTTCGAAAGTTCGAGGACTAAAGTTGGTGCACGCAGTGGGATCTACGTGTGAACACCAAAAGTTGGAGTTTCGACAAACTCCAAGAGGTAGGATATTTTCCTACTTGGTTTACTTTTAGCCTAAAGGCTTTATAATGGCAGGGGTTGCTTGTGGGAGGCCATGAGAGGCCATGTAAATTAGTTCCAAGCTTTGGAATTAAAGGGTATGGATTTATGACCGGTTTCACTGGACTGAGTTATTCGAACTAGAAACCGAAAGTTTCTAGGTACATGGTTGTTGGATGCACAGATACAAGATTGAACCAAATGGTCTATGTTTGCGATAATGGAGGTACCCCGTTGAATGGTCATAATTTTCGAGACCTGGCCAAAGGCTTGCTTGAATAACACGCAGCTGTAAATACGATATTGATGCATGCTATTCGATGTATTAATATGCTTTGTATGGAGGTAGATTATATGTATAAATTATAATTTTCCATGGTTTGTAAACGTTTCATGTAGTGCTCATTCATATGTAATATGAGGAAAGGCATCGACATCATGCATTTCATATGCACGGTCACATCGCTGGCCGCCCAAAAGAGGTAAGGTTCGTTTAACGGCAGCCAGAATCGGGTCAGAACTCGGGAAATGGGACAAAGTCCAAGGTAGAGATTCACGAGCGCAGAAATGATCAAAATGATAAATTACATGTTTCATTTGAGCGTTAGTAGATCCCCCTGTAAGAAAGTCCCATAGGTTATCTACTAGACATGAATCCCGCGATGTAAGTTCGTGAAAATGTTGAAAAAGGCGCGGCAACACCCTACGGTGTAAACCCGGAAATCTGTGGCCCACAAAATAAAGGAAAAGAATCAAAATCAGGTTTTGATAAATAAAATTGGAGGTTGTCCAATGGTTTAGTCAGGGTGTGTGACTGGTTTTATTCACGCTTGGCATTCCAGTGCAGGGAGTCTACTGGGACTTCGGGTCGTGAGTACGAGGGGTCAGATCTCATGTAGCATGATATAGACATTTCATATAATCGTAAATAATCATATAATGCGATTGATCATGACGATGCTTATCAGATACGATTTTAAAGTGAAAGAACTCTGTAGAAAACTTCTATCGGGCTTGCTCACTCTGGTCGTGGACCCCTTTCGTATAGGGACTATCCAGTGGAGACTTACAGAGAGGTAGCTTGAGAAGAAACCTAAATGTGGCTTTGCAAATATTTTGTAAATATGTATAAATCTTTTGTAGAACAAGCATGAAAACTAAGGAGAATATAGCGCTTATATATTTATTTTGAGTATTGGCTCAGGCCCAAGAGGCTGTTTTAATTACATGCGTCTCGTAATGATATAGATTTTTTCGTGAGGTTGACCGGTAGTCAACGGACCCCCGGGTTTTGGGCCATGCGCCTTAGTATCGAGCTTAGGTATACGATATAACAAGACTCGATGGGTACTTCAAGTTAGATCATGCATCCTTTGTGCATTTTGAGAAATGAATGGTGATGTGTGGTTGAATTGTGCATTTTGATGAATTCACTGTATGTAAATTGTGTGAAATTGTATGCTTGGTGAGTAGCATAGGAAAAAGTGTTGAACACTAGGGTCGAGAAAATCTAACCTTAGCTCGAGAAAATTCAGCAAAATGTGCCCGTAAATAAACGAAAAAAATTGACAAAGGTTCAGCCTTTGAACATGAATGTAATGAGTTTTGTGAATTCGAAAATTATTCCAGTTTTGCAGACAAGGAAATGAGTAGTAATTAAATTTGTGGAAATTCTAAGTGGGCAAAGAGCAGGTGTACAAGCTACTCGCATATTTAGGAGTAAAGTGCTAAGGCTACCGGATGACAAAAAATTGATTTTTCCGACAATTGTTCCAGCTTTTTGAAGACTGCCAGACAAACAGAGATTCTGAGGTTGTTCTGGGCCAAGACATGGAAAAAGAGTTGTAATTCAACCTAAATTGTGAATTTTTAGTATAGCGTTGGTTAGGCTATCGTGATCTAAGGAGTAGCAGAAAAAAAAAAAGCCGCTAGATGAAAAAAAACATTTCAAATGAAGTTGGGATTCCTCGAGGTCGCGATCATTATGAGGTCGCGACCGGTCCGTTGAACGTGAGGTCGCTGACTCAGAAAGGGACGCCGCGACTCGTGAAAGCGACCGCCACGACTACCGGAAGCAAATAGAAATACAATATTTGATGTCGCGACATCATTTTGACGT
This sequence comes from Tetrastigma voinierianum, assembly GCA_016808115.1. Lineage (NCBI taxonomy): Eukaryota > Viridiplantae > Streptophyta > Magnoliopsida > Vitales > Vitaceae > Tetrastigma > Tetrastigma voinierianum. Next base: position 77,155 of record JAEQBH010009262.1, read on the forward strand.
CATGGGTGGCAAGAGGAGATCGCGGCTACGGTGTCGCCACGTGAGCGATGAGGTCGATGATTTGATGTCGCGACATCATTTTGACGCCGCGACATGGCGATAAAGGCGGTGAGGTCATGACATCATTTTGACGTCGCGACATGGGCAGCAGTGTGGGAGGTCGCAACATGGAAACGATGTCGCGACATAGGTGAAGCGGAAAGGAGGTCGCGATACGGGATCACGCCACCCTACCGCTGAACCCGGAGGTCGCGACATCATTTGAGGTCGCGACCTGGCTTGTTCAGCTTGGGGAGGAAACGATGTCGCGACATCCCTTGGTGTCGCGACCTGGGTTGGCCAGTGTGAGGTCGCGACTCTGATCATTGGCCTCGACCCCACACCGCCGCTGTGTCATCGGTCGATTAATCGCTCACGACACTGCTCACGAAACACTGCCTAAGAAAAATTGGCAAAATTTTTAAAATTTTCTTGTGAGTGATTTAATATATAAGATATTTATATTGCATTTATTATAAATGCATTGACGAGGTATGTGAAAATTTTTATTTTTCCGTGTGAATAGGTGTCTCGAGGTCAGACTACACCCTTTCGAGATACATCATTAATGTTCATGTTTTATCATGCGGATTTGTGTTTCAAATTGAATGAAAAGTCATATACACGGTATAATGTATATGGGAATTATAATTGCGCGGTTATTGCGTAGGAAATTATATGCATGGTCAAATGCGTATGGGAAAAAGGTGAATGCTAAGGTTAGGAACTATAACCTTAGGAATTTGGATAAGGAAACGAATATAAAAGTTTTGAATTTAATTATGAGTGGTTGGCAATTAACACCGCTTCGGGAATGAACGGGTCAGTTCATGGCTGTCAAGTCTATTAGTAATTGACATGTGCATTGCTATTTAGACTGAAATGAAAATTTAATGTTGCCATTGAACATGTGTAGATGGCTAGTAGAGGCGAGACGCTCGAGGTCGCCCACTGATACCGGTCAGCACCACCGACATTCGACCGTACCGCCAGATTTAGTCACAGCCTTTGCAGAGGCTTTAGGATCAAGGCCGCTGCCTGTACGGTGCTGGTGCAAGAGGGTGCAGCTGTGGAGGGGCCGGCAACCCAGGCTTAGAGCACATCATCCTCCGACATTCAGAGGGGGAGGAGATCCGATGGTTGCAGACCATTGGTTTATGCAGATTGAGAACATATTGGAGGCTATGGAGATCACCTCCGATACTGCCAGGATCAGACTAGCTGCATTCCAGCTAGAAGGCGAGGCCCAAGTATGGTGGAGATGGGCGAGGGCTTCTAGAGACATAGAGGCTATGACATGGGCAACACAGAGTTGTCATGGTAGTATTCTTCTGTGAGATCATGAGCATGCCAAAGCTCGGGATCTCCTGTGAGCTGAAGGTGAGCGATGACAAATGATGGATTACGTGGCTAGATTCACAGAGTTGGCCATTCACACGACTACGTACAGCGACATAAAGTTAGGAGGTTCGAGAATGGATCGAAGTTATCCATTCAAAAGATTGTGAGCCCGCCTGTCAGATATGGATTCTATGGTCAGACACCGACTCTATAGGGAGAGATCGAGATGCACGAGGCATCTCGGATAATGAGTGCCAGTGGAAGAGGAAGGGAGACTCACCCTCTCTTCTAGTACAGAAAGAGGCAGAGCCTCCGGTCCACGAGAACCATTGATATGTGGCGCCAGTGGCCGATGACATGCTTCTTGGCCGCCATCACTGACATATGAAGTGGATCGCCACTGGAGGCGTGGATCCTGTGGTTTCGAGCCTGTGTCCAGCCATCGCAGGGACAAGCGCGACTCAGGTTGTTCCTTCTCACCTAGTGTGGGCCGAGGAACCGCTCCGCTGTGGGGTGCTACGTGCGCCTTCGGCAAGATGCACAAAGCCGCAGGGGCCGTGGCATGGGTCGAGGTCGCACAGGCCTACAAGCCAGACTCGGGACCCAGGGGCGTGTTTACTTATATACCGTGAGGTCGAAATGCGGCAGATCAGCCAGATGCGCAGGGTATGTTTCTACTCCTGCATGTGTTGATAGGTGCATTATGTTTATTATTATTGCATCTCGTGTGATAGGTTTGGGTATAGAGGTTGAGGCCTTTAGAAACTGCATTACGAGAATTCTTCCCTAGGATGTGTGGAGAGATTTGATTTCTTCTAGTGATCGAGTATCAAATCTAAAGATCGTGAAAGGCGCAATGGAAGCGTGATGGACCTTAGGGTGGTAAAAAGTGCATTGGCTTGTACTGCCATTTTCTACATGTATGAGTTGATAACCATTCAAGTCGTAATTGAGATCTTAGCCGGTCCACAATCGACACGGCCTCGAGTTAGGTAAAGGGGTTGCATATGCACATGGTTGGTTGTATAAAGCGTGGAATTTCGGATGAAATTCTTTTAAGGATGGGAGAAGACCCGAGAAAATTCCAATTTTCTCGTGAAAAGTGGCAAAAATATAATTTCTGTGAAAACTGCACTTTTTTGCATCTCGGATGACAAAACGGACACCTCCGCTGAACTCGCCTCACGAAATTCAGCAACCACGTCGAATTTCGTTTAACTGGTATCGCCGATCGCACGCTTCGAGGCGCAAGTCGAATCCACACACGGTACAGGAGATGCCACATGGCATCCTAAGAGAGTGATACTGGCAAACCGGCGTGGTCCATCAATGAATGGCTCACAATGAGCTATGTGTGGAAAGTGAACTCTATGGCTCACAATGAGCCACTTGAGCGCGACGGATACCAGCATCTGATTTAAATAAAGAAAAGTTAAACACTGAAGTAGAGATATATCCACACAAATTGTTAGATAAATAGGAGGCAATTTCTCCTATTGACTGAATGATTGATTTCTCCAAAAGGAGAGAAATAACAAATGAGGTTATAAACAGAGTAAATTAAGGGAAATAAGATGAGAAAAGAGAAAAAGGATAGAAAAGCAAAAAGGAAGGAAAAGAAAGAAGAGAGAAAAGAATTCGTAGAGAGAAAAGGGAGGAAAAGGAGAAAGGAGGAAAGGGAAAAGGAAGATTTCCCGTCTCGGGCGGTCGACAGCCGAAAGTTCGAGGATTAAAGCTGGTGCACGCATGGGATCTAATGGAACACCAAAAAGTCGGGTTTCGATAAACTCCAAGAGTGTAGGATATTTTCCTACTTGGTTTACTTTTAGCCTAAAGGCCAATGGTAGGTCGTTGTGGGAGGCCATGAGAGGCTATGTAAATTCAGTTCCAAGCTTGAATTAAAGGGTATGGATTTCATGACCGGTTTCAATGACCTGGAGTTAGGTTTGAACTAGAAACCAAAGTTTCTCTAGGTATCATGGTTAAGTTGATGTGATGACAAGGATTGAACCAAATGTTCATGCTCGCGAAGGCCGTGAGGTACCCCGTTGAATGGTCGTAATTTCAAGACCCACAGTGTTAGTGCTTGCTCAATAACATGCGTTGTGTGGAAATATGATATTTATGCATGCTATTTGGATGTATTAATATGTTTTGTATGGAGGTAGATTATATGTGTATAAATTATAATTTTCCATGGTTTTGTATTTTTACAGAGCTCATTCATGTATGTAACATGAGGAAAAGTCATTGGCATCATGTATTTCATGCACGGTCACATCGCTAGGTCGGGTGTGGGTGCAGTAGGTTTTGTTCACCGGTGTCAGGAATGGATCGTGAACTCGGGAAAATGAGACAAAGTCCAAGGTGAGATCACGAGTGTAAAATGATCAAAATGATAAATTACATGTTTCGGGGCGAGCAAGTCAGATCCCCCCCAGGTGAAAGTCCCACAGTTATTCACGGTTAGACAATATGAACTCGCCATAAGTTCGTGGAAAATGCTGAAAAAGGCGTATAAGGCCTCTATTTGTAAACCCTAAACTGCGGGCCCACAAAATAAAGGAAAAGAATCAAAACTGTGTTTTGATAAATAAAATTGAGGTTGTCCAATGGTTTAACCAAGGTGTGTACTGGTTTTATTCACGCTTGCATTCCGTGTGAGGAGTCGGTTGGGACTTGGCCGGAGCATGAGGGGCGATCTCATGCATGATATAGACATTTCATATAACTGTAGAATAATCAGGGGAGAAATGTGATTGATTGTTTATTTATGCTACTGTATATGCATTTTAAAGGAGTAACCCTTGTAGGAAAACTTTCTACTGGGCTTTGCTCACCCCGTCGTGGGACCCCTTTTCAGGTATAGGGACTATCCAGGGAGACGGTACGCAGTAGAGGTAGCTTTTGAGAAGAAAGCCGAAATGTGGCTTTAAGTAAATATTTTGTAAATATGTATAAATATTTTTGTAGAACAAGCATGAAAACTATGAGAATATAGTTGGCATATTTTTTTTGAGTATTGGTTTATGGGCCCAAGAGGCTATTTTACTCAAGTATGTGTCTCGTAATACGAGATGTATAGATTTTTCGCAGTTGACTAAGAATAACCTGACTCCAAGCTTAGCGCTACATTGACGTTTTTTGTTTAATAATTCAATTTATTTTTCTCTTAACATAATAATCCATCACCCACCTTTAATTTATTCAAATCCCTCAAATTTCAAAATTCAAGTTCTAAATTTCCATTTCCTCAATTTTAAAATACAATTGTCTTGTATTTCAAAATTCAAATTCTCAAATGTTCATTTTCTAAAATTCAAATTCTAATTTTAAATTTAGGCCATATTAGTCCCTTTCTTGCTTAATGAGACCAAGGGTCTCTTCCATACTGATTTGGGAGGCCCTAAGTAGTCTCAAAGAAAAGTTTTTTTTAAAGTAAGAGGGCTCCTCGGGGGCAATCTTGGCTCCTGGGGCAATATTTGGAGACGATCGACTTTGGAGGTGATTTCAAATTAGGAGGCGACTCACCTGCTGAGCCGCCTATCTACCAAGTAAGCTCTGACTTTATTTAGGAAATTCTTCTTTATATAGTTTTAATTAATCGTCTTGTATACAAGGTTGAAATATTGGTTTCACTGACATAACAAGATTGGATTTATGGATATATCGACATATCATAGATATATTTCCGTGGATATTTTTTACTATGAATATCGATATATCAGAAATTAACAAAAATACTTTGAAATTCATGGAAATACTTCGTGAAGACAATACTCATACCAAGACATGGTGTTCCGATAATATTGATTATAGGATCGAACATGTCATTCATAAATGTCTTGATTTGTACCCAAAACCTCTCCATGGATAGAAAATTTGGGGTTCACCCACATGCTCGTTTGAAATCCTTGTTGCATTTGATGTGGAATGTGGAATGACATTTGTTCAGCATGAGGATAGTTTTTCATTCCATATTCTTCATCAACGGAAGCCTAAGGATTCAAGAATGATAAACTATAACTCATTGTGTGCGAGGAGGAAAATGTTGGTGTGTCATTGGATGAATCACTAGTATTGAGGACAACGCTCATGGACTCAAAACTAGCCGAAAATGAATCCTCATTGTGTTGTGTCAATCCGTTGTCGACCTCTATATGGCTTTCCAATGCTCCACACTAAACCACTTCCTAGACCCATGGTCTTTATCTTGTGTAGCATGTGTGAAATCATCTTCACTAGTGAATTGACTCAATGGATATTAACTTTGTTGTTAATCTGGAATATCCCTACCATCATTTCCAGTATCACTACCATCATTGGTCCCCTCTCCTCTTGAGCCATCATAACCTGTAGTAGAAGTATCAACAAAACTAGGTCTACTACTATGTTCAACACTTTAATCAAAAGAGGGTCGAGAAGTATTAAAGGACTGAAATGAGTCTCTCGTTTCTTGACTGAAACTTTCACTATAAACTTCTTCAGATAAAACATGCTCAGCATCAACTGCTTCGAACATGTGCAACAATTCGTGGATCGGGATTTCCATCTTCATCATCCAAATGGAGAGGTCTAACCCATTAGAATAATTGATTATCTTCTTCTTCACCAAATTCGGCTAAAATGTCGAGTAAATCAAGGTAATTCTTTTCAGCAACTTTATCGGTCTCTACTTTCTTATCACGTATATTTAGTTTCATGTTATAGCAATAAAAACTAATTGTTTGAGCATGTTAAGGAAGCCAATTTCTTTGTTTTGTATGTATTAGAGAAAATGTGCTCAAATTTTTCTCATATACTGAAAAATATGCAGTTTGAGAAAGAACCTTAAGGGCCAAATTCCTTAATGTGGGAGTGTGGTTTCCATACATAAACCTCCATTCAAATATAATAAAAAATAGTTAACATTCAAAATCTAATAATAACATGGTAATAGACTTACTTTTAAAGTTTTTTAATGAGAAATAACACTCACTTCAAGAACCATTAAATCTCCTCGGAGACTATTGCTGCTCGATCACATAATCCTCTTTTCACATCCTCGAATCATTATAAGTCGTGGAATTCAAAATGTACTTTGTCAAATCAATATACGTGTAAGTGTAACCAAATAAATTGAATCAATTAATTAGAATTGTAACCTATTGATACCACTTCCAAAATTACTTCAAGGCAAGAGGTAGAAGATAATCTTTCAAATACTTTGTGAATAGATTGGAGTAGCTCAGGTTACTACTAACTCAAGTCTATATTGAAATTCGGATTCAAATAATATGCTACAAAAGTGATTTATAATTAGTATGTGATAAAGAAGATAGAATGCACAATGCATTATGATATTGCTTAGTTACTTGTCGCATGAAGAGGATGTTTGAGGGTTTTATCCCAATGATTTGCTATGATAGTTGACCAAATCTTTGCATTTAGTTTATGTAAATTTTGTTTTACCTAAATCAACTCATATACAAATGGTATTGTCAGACGCACTTCGTAATCAACAATGCGAAGAATTACATATAACACCTCATACATTAACACTAGCTTAGAGACCTCCTAATATATATGATCAAACATGAGTATTTCAACCTCATGTCCAATGGTCGATCGACTAAGCTTGTGAGAAGCCCATTCATTACTAATAAAAATATTTTTCAAATCGGCTCTCTTTTTTAGAAGACTTTCTAGGGCGATGTAATTTGTCGCAAATCTTGTTGCCCCTAGACACACAATATCTCCACCATAGACCTTTCTCATTTTCGCAACCAACCAACCATGGTTGTAGATGAAGTTGGTGATTTTTCGTACATTGATAATCCACCAAACAATGATCTTTTACCAATGTCTTCAAACATAAAGTCACGCAAGTAGGTCAGGCATGATGTCCAATATAAATTGTACTTTCATTAGCAACTTCGCTGCCAAATACTAATCCATTGTTCAGAATAATTTGCACAACATTTGTTTCACCAACTTCTTGATCACTCTTCAACAAACCATAAATGTATTTGTTGTCTTTGATCTTTGCCGGATGCATCAACGGACTTGAGGAATATTGTGCTTCTTTATAATATACCAAGAAATTAATGATGTTCACTCATGGGGTTGGTCCATCCATCACATAATTGTGCAGCCATAGTATTCCATTTCCCTCCTTTGGAAGTCTACAATTGTCCATGTCTTTATACTCTTATATCCAAGTATTTGTTTTTTATTTCATATGAAGATGGTGACCTGCTCCCATGCCTACAAGTAGAATTAAAGGAATTAATTATATGTTTTCAATTGCAATATAAGATAATAATTTTATTAGAACTGGAACATTTTCACATACTAGCTTGTTGTGCATCAATAATCATATTCTCAAAGTGGTGAGAGTTTGCTTTGTGAGGCGCAACACTTACATATGAAGAATTTACTAATTAGTCGCCTTATCGCTTTGATTGCACCACCTTTGAAAACATTTTTAATGCTCTTTGTCTTGTTGCCAAAAATTCTGCATAATGATAAAAAGAGGGTGGTAATGAATCCAATTGTCTTACACTTTGAGATTTTAGCGCCTTATTGATCAATCGGTCAGGAAGGCTCACCTATTGCAATATCTCAATTAGAAATCAGCGAATCGCTTATTCTATAAAACTAATTTAAGCAAAGATTTACCAATTTTTCCTTGTCTCTCATAAATCCTTCTTTCTTGTTGCCGATTCCATTCATCAGCTGATGCACGATATGCTACCGAAATTCAGCCTTCATCAAGGGTCGTCAACTGATACATACATACATCCTCCTCATCCTCATCAATGATAAGTTTTTGTGTTTATCTCGAAAATCTTAATTTCAAAATGGTAAAATGGTAATTTTGATCAAACCCTAAATTTTTCTAGATCTCGATGACGAAACTGATTTCACCATTGAATCTCTCACAAATCTAGCTACCACGCCGATCACGACCTGATAGTCACTCACGCTTTTTGATAAGACCAAGCTGCGCCGTATGACATCTCGTGAGAGACATGCCGACGCGACAAAAGTTTCACCTACTACATGTACCCATGTGACAATAAAAGTCACGATTATAGACGATGGAGATGAATGGCTTAGATTAGTTTCATGTGTCAAAATCCAAACTAAAGGACACAATGGGGGATTAATTGGAAAAGAGGTGAATAAGACAAAAGGAAGAATAGTTTTATTCTTCATTTTGAAACACAAAACGGGTAGGGTGGAGATCTTTAGATTTAGAGAGAGAAATAGTGACTTCTCTCTAGATTTCCCGGCTGATCATTTGCTTCAATGGAGCAAGAAGCAAATCGTTTAATGCGGGTGCGCTACAATTTGGCACCGATTTTAGAGTCTGACAACTCCAAGAGGCAAGGGACTTTTCCTACTTTATTATTCTTGGCCAAGAGTCATTTTATGGATGGGGATTTGTCGAGGCCTGAATGGTCGTGATTTCGCCCTGCAACCCTTGAACCGAGCGAAGAAACCCCTACTTATGTGGCCGTGAACAAGGCCTAATCTGGAGGGCTCCACCGCTCACGTGATTGGTCAGGTGATTTTTGTGTTGTCAAGTGATTCAAAATGAACTCTTGATTTGTTAATTAGCCCATGTGAGCTAATTTTGGTGTTATTGTTGGTGAATTGAATAACATGAATTATGTGAGTTAATTGTGTTAATATATGTACAAAGTATATTAGCATGAATATTTTGGAATCGCATAATGATTCCATATGCACTGTAAGTACCTTAGAACGATAAGTGTGAGTGCATGACATGAAAATGAAAGAAAAGTGAAATGATCGTGGAAAAGAATACGAAGATTTTCAAGAATTGCCTTGAGAGTTGTCCAACAGCTTCATCCCGAGGCGATCCATGATCGTTTCGAGAATTACCCAAAGAATTCACCTCGGAGTGGTTGTCAATATATTTACCAAAACTTGGTAGTAAGTGCCGAGAACAAACTTTTGTTTGAAAACTGTATTTTTACTTGCATTTGGCTTAGGCATGTGGGAGTGAGCCTGAGACTCGGCAAGATGGATCAGCATGTAGACATTCAAGTAGGATCATGTATTTGCTTGAGTGTTTTGTTTTCCATGACATGTGCACTTAGGTGGGGAGTAACCCATGTAGGAAATTATCACTACTGGGCATTACTCACCCTATCGAGGGATCACTATTTCAAGTACAGGGAGTGTACAGGAGAACGACGCTCACTAGAGGCCGCGTTTTAGAAGAAAGCTCTGAGCAGGGCTTTGGTATTCATTTTGCATAACATGGTTAAAACTTTAAATTTTGATTCATTGTCTTGTTTAAGAGTATTGTAATAACCTTTGAATTATTGTTATATATAGTTGATGAGTATTTGATGTATGGGCCCAAGTGGCCATTTTTACTCATTTTTATCCGTATGTGGACACGGCGTGGTCGGAGTGAAATGTTGGGACATGTTGTACTGGGGCAGAGCTCCTGCATTAAAAGTGTGACTCTCGTCATTTTGTTAAGTCCTGAGTCCCGAAAAAGGGACTCATGAGTGGAGGTCGGGTTACCCGACATCCAAGAATATTCCAGGTTGACGGGGTTGTCAATGTAATTTCGAAATGGGGGCATCACATGTTATGGTGTCCCCATTGTATCTCAGCATTTCAAATAATTTCTTCTATATTTGCATTGCTGCTTTTATTTTTCGCTTCTAACAACTTGCCTCATTTCTCATTTCACTTCCCACATTTTGGCACTTTTTTGTATGAGTGGGGATTCGTATATGATAGTTGAAATTTAAAGCGAGTGATCCCACTACTTTTTATCACCAAACCATAGTAATTGCATATTATACTACTTCTATTCCCCTCCATATTTGTGCAATATTTCCAATACGATCTCGGCCTCCAATATTACTTCCACTATCCATCATATTAAATTGCTTATATAAACCATATTATTATACTATTCAAAATGAATCTATTTCATATGAAACTATAAATTTATAATATGCATACACAATATTAACTAATATATAACTTAATTTCAAATATTAACTACCAAGGTTAATTTATTAATATATTATTACTAAATTAAACTAATTCTTAAAATATGAAAGCTTCATATAAAACTATAAATTTATAATATGCATACACAATAATATTAACTAATATATTAATTCAATATGAAAAGTTAATTTTATTAATATATTATTACTAAATTAAATTAATTTAAAATATAAAAGTATCATATAAACTATCGAATTAAACTAATGTATGGTTATTTTAAAGAAGACATCACTATTATTAAATATGTAATCTAATATAAAACTATATTATTAAATTTATAATACTATATAAAATTATATTATTATTTAATAATATAATAATATAATAGTTTTATTTGATAATTTCATATTAGATTATAAATTTAATAAAAATAGAAATATATTAGATCATTTATTTAATAATATAGTTTTAGTATTAGTTTTAATAATATATATATATATATATATATATATATATATATATATATATATATATATATATATATATATATATATATATATCATGGAGACTTTTAAAATCCAAGATTTTGGACAAAGTAAAATGTAAATTTCTATCGAAAATCCGAATTTTTCTAGATCTCTTGATGCATCGAAACGACTTCAAGGAACTCTGCCTCGAATTCTGGGCCTACCACGCGACTCGGGCTGATTCCAAGGTAGCTCTGATTTCAATGCTGAGGCATGAAGGCTTACGACACACTAAGAACATGATGCCATTTGCACCACAAGTCACAAGTGACACTTGAAGATCGGGTGCAGCGGCTCACAATTGCCACATGAAAGGGATCCCACGGCCATGAAGCTGCTGTGGCATGATGTCATAAAAACGGATTTAAGAAACAGCATTAAAGATGGAAGTGGGCGAGAGCCACACACGAGACACGAGGGAAGGAGGGCAGTACTTCTCCCATCGACCTGGACACGATTCTCCAAAAAGGGGGGGAAAAAGGACCAAAGGAGAAATGAGAAGATGGAGAGAAATTAGGAGAAAATGAAGAGAAAAAAAAAGAAAAGAAAGGCAAAAAGGAAGGAAAAGAAAGGAAAGAGGGAAAAAGGAGGAAAACGTCTCTTAGAGAGAAAAGGAAGGAAAAGGAGAAGGAGGAAAGGGAAAAGGAGGATTTTCCCGGGTTTCGGGCGGTCGACGTTCGAAAGTTCGAGTACTAGAGTTGGTGCACGCAGTGGGATCTACTAGAACATCTTAAAGTTGGAGCTACAAACTCCAAGAGGTAGGATATTTTCCTACTGTTTATTTTTGAAATTTCAAAGGCTTTATAACCCGCAGGTCATGCATGGGAGGCCATGAAAGCATGATATTGGCCTTCCAAGCTTTGGAATGAATGGGTATGGATTCATGACCGGCTGCGGACTGTGTTGTGGTTTTAAATTAGAAATCGAAAGTTTCAGGTATCATGGTTTGATGATGATAAGGGATCGGGAACCAAAATGGTTCATGTTTGCTAAGGGGCCGTGAGGTACCCTGTTGAGTGGTCCCAAGTTTGTGACCTAATTGTGTGTTATGGCTTGCTTAAATAACATGCAGTGTGTAGAAATATGATGTTGATGCATGCTATTTAATGTATTAACATGATTTGCATGGAGGTAGATTATATGTATAAATTATAATTTTCCATGGATTGTAAATGTTTCATGTAGTGCTCATTCATGGTCAGACATGAGGAAAATGCATCGTATCATGTGATTTATATGACGCACGCATCAACAAAGGCCGCTCGTGTGAGCGCAGGTAAGGTTTATTCATCGTTGTCAGGAGGAATGAACTCGGGAAAAATGGGACAAAGTTCAAGGTAGATTCATGAGTATGTAAATGATCAAATGATAAATTACATGTTTTGGGCGGAGCAAGTTAGTAGATCCTCAGGTGAAAGTCCCACATTTTATTCACTAAGTGGACATGAACTCACGATGTAAGTTCGTGAAAATGTTGAAAAAGGCGTTGCGACGCTCCCACGGTGAACCCTGAACCGCGGGCCTACAAAATAAAAGGAAAAGAATCAAAACTGAAGTTTTTGATAAATTAAATTGGAGGGTTTTCCAATGGTTTAGTCATGGTGTGACTCGGTTTTATTTCACCTTCGCATTCCAGGAGGAGTCGGTTGGGACTCGTGGTGAGCATGAGGGTCGATCTCACGCATGATATGACATTTCATATAGAACATAATTGTATGGAATGTGATTGTTTGTTTATATACGCCTATTGCATATGCATTTTAAAGTGGAGCAACCCTCAGGTGGTGACTTTCTAATTCGCTTGCTCTCACCCCGTCATGGGACCCCCTTCGTGCATGGGACTATCCAAGGAGACACATTCGTGAGGTATTTTGAGAAGAAAGCGAGATGTGGTTTAAATGAATATTTTGTAAATATGTATAAAGTTTTGTAGAATAAAACATGAAAAACTATGAGAATATAGTTGCCATATTTATTTTGAGTATTGGTCTGTGGGCCCAAGAGGCTGCTTTATCAGTATACGTCTCGTGGATAATGCAGATGTATAGGATTTTCCGCAGTCGACGGTAGTCAATCTGAATTTCCTGGATTCGGCGCCACATATATTACATTAAACTAATATAAAACTATATTATTAAATAAATGATCTAATATATTTCTATTTTATTAAATTTATAATCTAATATGAAATTATCAAATAAAACTAATATGTAGTTATTTTAAAGAAGACATTACTATTCAATTTATAATACTATATAAAACTATATTATTAAATATATAATCTAATATATTTCTATTTTTATTAAATTTATAATTCAATATGAAATTATCAAATAAAACTAATATATAGTTATTTTAAAGAATAAATTATTATAAAATTTATAATACTCTATAAAACTATATTATACTATATAAAACAATATTATTTATATACTATATCATTTAATAATATACTATATATGACATTACTCTAAACTAATATAAAACTATATTATTAAATTTATAATCTAATATAAAACTATATTTTTTAAATAAAACATTACTTTAAATACACAAAACATAAATACAATAATGACAATTTAAAAGTAAATTAACATAAATACATACCTTAATTAACCTTGTTGAAACTTGAACTTGGAAACCTTCAACACCAAAATTCCTACTTTGTTTGAGAGATATCGCCAAAAAAAAAAAATGGAGTGAAATTAAAATTGGATATAGGTAGAGAGAATTTGTGATCAAATGAAATGATTTTAAAGGTATTTATAGATATTTTTTTTTGGGTCAAACTAGCCATTGATGGTAAAAAAATATGTGTAATTTAATTATAGCATTTGGATTTAATTTTGGTGCAAATCTAACCGTTAGATCTTCGTTAAACCATTGGGATCAATCCATAACTCCTGGACTGCTCGATTTCAAATACGACCGTTAGACGTGAACCGATCGTTGGAGAGCATTCAAAAATTCGAGGAATGGTCGAGGATCAAATAAAATTCAAATACGGCCCCCGGATTGGGCCAAAATAGTCATTGGAATAATTTCAAACACATGCCAGACGCCCCAAAATCAAGTGTCCGCGACAACCCGTCAACCCGCTAAAATCTATACTGTGATCGCGAGACCCATACCTGAGTAAAATGGCCACTGTTGACTCCATACACCCAATACTCATCAAAATACACCCAACTATATTCCAATAGTTCAAGAGTTATTATATTACTCTTAATACAAACACATTAAAATTTACAATTCTAATACATGTTATACCAAAAACATCAAATCCACAACCCGACTTTCTTCAAAATCGGCTCTAAAATGGTAGTCGCCTTCTCGAACGCCCTTGCACCTAAATAATATTCCATCGTGGTGAGCACTGTCTAAAAGAGTGGAATTACCCTAAATGGGTTACTCCCACCTAAGTGCATATGCAATGACTAATGTAAACACACACCGCAAATACGTGATCCTACTTGGAATGTCTACATGCCCAATCCCATGTTTCCCAGTCCTCACCAACTCCTCACACTCGCTCTGCCCATGTACGAAAACACCGCTTTCAAAACAAAACTTGTTCTCGAAAAACACACTACCGAATTTCTAAGAAAAGTATCGATCACCCTCCGAGGCGAATGTGTTGAGAACCTTCCAAACAATCTATGGGCTCCCTCCGACGTATAATTGTTAGACCATCTCCCAACACAATTCTTCGGAAAATCATCCATTGAAATTCCTTTTGCAACCATATTCGTTTTTCTTTTCTTTCATGTCATGCACTCACACCTAAATTCTAGGTTACCCCGGTGCAGATGAAATGCATTATGTCATTTCAACACAATTTATACCAATATATCAATTAAGCATATATTCTCAAATTTGCAATCATACCACATGTTATTCAATTTTTGATCAACCAATCTAAATTAGTCTCACTTGAGCTTAATCACACCCATTTCCAAATGGCCTACACACACAATTATGTTTTATGCAATTGTAGCATCATGTTAAATTACATTGTTCATGCATTAACCTATTAATTTCCACACAACTCAAGCTATCTATTTCCAAAAAAAAAAAAATTCATACACAATACATGGACGTTTTGGTCTAATCTATACAAATCGACTATTTTACGCCCCAAAACAGAGCGTTGGTCGTTCGTAAGGGGCCTACTAAAGAAACATCTGCTCCACTTTGTGGAATCGAATTCCATGGCCATTTCTGGCCTCATACATACAAAAACACAATTTATTGCATAAATTACACCACAGTCACCAAATACTCCATGGACTCCGGTCCAAAACCGGGCTCCAAAATTTCACACCCGGTCCCAAGTTCGATCGGGGATCAAACGTCATTCACGGCCCCCAAATCAACCTGGCATTTACAAAACCCTTAAACAAGGGTAACCAGCAGAGGTAACCTCTACCTCACTGACATTAAACTCCCGAAACCTGCATCGAGCCCTCACCGTAACCACTTTGCTTTACTCAAGAAACTGGACATCCGACGGCTGTAATCCCCAGAGAGAAGTCAGACACTCTCTCTCTAAAAATCCTCCATGTTTGGAAAACCGAATCCTCCTCTCCCTACTACACGTCTTCGCCCAAAAGTGGAGAAGTTAAGCCTCCTTTGTCTCCACTTGCCACATGTCCTTCTAATTGGTCGAGAGGATTTCTTATCCACTCAACCCAACCACTCGACCTTTTCCACCCAATGGCATCACGTCATAGCCCATCGCAAATTTCCACCTCGAGCCCCCAGCTTGACCGAACTCGTAAGCTGACACTGCAGCACCCCGTGTGCCACTCGTAACGCGCCAAGTGTCCTATACGACACTAGTTTTAAAAACACGCAAATTTCGATTATCTCTAATTTACTTAAAATCGACGTGGTAGCTAGATTTCGCGAGACGATTCCAACAGTAAAGTCCGTTTCATCATCCGAGATCTAGAAAAATTTTGGAATTTTACCGAAATTACGATTTTGCTCTTTTTCAAAAAATTGGAATTTTCTCAGGTCTTACACATGTCAATCTAGGTCGTTAAATCATATGCAGGAAGATCTCGATCGATGGATTTTTGATATTCCTCTTAATATATCACGATATATCCCGATATATCGTCGATATTTTATCGAAAAAAATTTAACTGCATCATCTTCACACGCGTGTTCCACTAACTCTATATTTCACGATGCTTCGTTATCAATCGATATAACGCCGATATTACCGATATTTTCCGTAACTTCGATCAATCGACATTCTATACAATATCGATTTGAATGTTATCTATATCCGATACGCTACCGATATATCCGGCTATTTTTAACTCCCGCTTGTATATATATTTAATTCTATTGTTATCTTTAATTAGCTACTTAATTTGGTGATCTTATTATTTTATTTTTTGTAAGTATATTGTTGTCAGTTTTGTTTATTTAATTAAATGTTGTTGATGTTTTGTTTAATAATTCAATTTATTTTTCTCAACACATGACCATCACTCCACCCTTAATTTATTAAAATCCCCAAATTTAAAAATTCAACTTCTAAATTTTCATTACTCAAATTTTAAAATATAAGTTTCCAAATTAAAAATTCAAATTTCAAATTCTCATTTTCTAAAATTCAAAATTTTCAATTTTAATGTCTTTGAACCCAAATTTCAAAAATTCAAGTTCTAAATTTTAATTTGTCAATTTTTAAAATTCAAGTGTTCAATTTTTAAAATTCAAATCCTCATTTTCTCAATTTCTAAAATTCAAATTTTCAATTTTAAAATTTACTTCCCCCAATTTTCAATTTCAAATTTTTTAAGTTTCCAATTTCTAAACTAAAAATTCCCAATTCCAAAATTTAAATGCCCTATTTTCTAAAATTCACTTCCCAATTTCCACCGTAAATCTCAAAAGTTCAATTTCAAATTTACTACTTCACTTAAAATTATGCCCGAATTTCAAAATTCAAGTCTCCCAATTTTCAAATTAAAATTTCAAGTTTCCAAGTTCAAAATACAAATTCTTGCTCCCAATTTCCCACTCGATTTTTCGTTTCAAATTTCAAAATTACACATTCTCAATTTTAAAACTAAGTTATCTAATTTCAAAATTTCAAGTTTTCAATTTCAAAATTACAAAATTCTTAACAAGTCAAAATTATAGTTCCGTACTTCAAAAATCCAAATGTCCAATTCCAATTTAAAATCTTCAAGTTTCCAATTTAAAATTTTCAAAATTCATAACTTCAAAATTCAAATGTCATAATTTCAACATCAAGTCCCTAAATTTCTAATTTCAAAGTTTCCAATTTTTTGATTTAAAATTCAAGTACTTTAATTTCAAAATTCTAGTAATTTTAATTTCAAATTCAAGCTTCCTAATTTCAAATTTTCAAGTTTCACTCAAATTACAATTCCTCAATTTCAAAATCTGTCACTATAATTTTAAAATTAGTCTCTAATTTCGAATTTCAAATTTTAAATTCAAAATTGCAAATTTTAAATCTCAAATTTATAAAATTCAAGTCTATTACAAATCTCAAAATCTCAAATTTATAAAATATTAAATTAATAAGTCGAACAACATCAAAAAAATTCCTTGAAGCTGTTCCTCGGCTTATTATAAAAATTTTCTAAGTGCAAGATTTAACATAATCAAGAATACACCTTGAAAAAAAAATTCTCTTAAGTCGCTTATTATTCGAACCTTTCTTGAGTGCCTATTGAATGATTTTCAAAAACCTTGGATTGAATGACCTAAAATTGAGTTTTTTCTTTGGCAGATTGTAGGTCACGTGATTGCCACAATTTCGATTTGTGTACCGATGGAAACGACTTAAAGGTAGCTTTTTGCCATATAGATTTTTTCCATGGTGAATATTTCTCGACCTTGCAGCCTAAGATTTCACCTTTGTCATGACTGTAACTTCCTTGTTTTTGTTTCCATAGGAGCTTCTTGTGCTAGTTCTATGGCTTCCAACCCACCCCCATCTTCTTGGGCTGAGGTAATCCAAATCTATGTTCTTCTTCCTAACTGGGTGGCCTACTAACATCATTTCTCATGGTATGTCCCTATTTTAGCTTTTGAGTTCACATGTCTGAGGCACTACTCCACCCAGTTTCCTTCCATTAAGATCAAGAACCAAACTACTTAGGAAAGAAGTTATGATCTATATAAACCCAACCAAATCATGGCTTGGGGTTTGAAGGATGGGGTGCATGGATTACTAGGGTTGTCCCCACGCCTCAAACGACTTTGGATGGCAATGGGGATTGAGCAAACTATCTATCTTACCATTGTAAACACTTCACTTGATGTGGAGTTGATGAGTGTGGCACTGAAATTATGGTCCAAGAGTATTAACTCTTTCATACACCCTTTTAGCCCTATTTCCATCACACTGAGAAATATTACCATTCTCACGGGCCTACCAATCCGGGGTGTCGATGCGTTATGTCTTTTTGATATTCAAGACTCTTCTCTCCCATTATGAGGTTTCTACCACTCAAACTTCGTGACTTTGGCTTATCCGGAAATGGCATGACGTCACTAGAGTTCCATCAACGATCGAACATGAGTTTCTATGGGTTCTCCTATGCCGATATGTGTTTTTTTCCCAGTTCTAGAAAACTCGACATGGAGTACTTACCATTGGTGAAGACATTTGCTCTAGGTTGGCCTTATGCTTAGGCACTTTACTCTTAGCCTCAATTTATCAGGCCATGAGTAAATATGTTTTTGATGAGCCTTACCATAAAGTTGGTGGTGCCTCAGAACTGCATGCATGTGGTTCTTCGTGATACTAGAGCTTTCTGACTAGGAACCTACATCTTATAAGACTTTTTGGGACATCATGTCTCACATTCTATGTAATACTGCCCTTTGATGATCTTAAGTGTGTTTCTTCTCGGGGAAACGGTAGATCGAGCATTGGTACACTTATTCCCGAGGCCTAATTCGTACATATCTTAGTAGCTCGAATCGATCGCTTCATCCTAGCCATATCTACATGACTTTGAGAGTCCTCGGCCTCCCGCTTAGTACTGCTTGGAGAGTACTTATTTCAGGAGGTTGCTTCACCTTTTCATCTTTGATGTCTACATCTATAGCCATACCTTTCTTTTCTTTGGGCCCGCTAGTTTGGTTTTTAGCAGTTCATTCCAACTTTACCTCCTTTGCCTTATGCTCAACTAGACTTGGAGTTTGCATAGACATTGGTTAAGGAATATCAAACTCTTTCATGCTCCATTGGGATTACCTCTCTATCCACGGCTCCATCCTTCTACCGTGGATAATCATATTTGACGCAGCTTCTCAATTTCGTTTGCCTACTACGTAAAAGAACCATTTGTTGCATTTTTATTCATAAATTTAATTTTATGTTGATTTCATTTTTCTAAGATTGACTTCTTTCTCCTAGCGTGACTACCAAGAAACTCAAGATGGCTGCAGGAGCAGCTAAAACTACTTCTAGTAGTCGGCCTAAAAGCTTGCTTCTAAGGACAAGGCATTCTTCCAACTTCAGGATGGTCGCCCTCAAACTAGCCCATCACCTGATTTGTCCAATACCGTTGACCATCCCATTGAGAGATTAAAGAAGTGTGTAAAGCATCCCTCCGAGGATAGGGGAAATCAAGGGCCGGCTTATGGAGGCAGAGGCTTCAAGTGAGAATGATTCTCGTGATAGTCACAGCTGCACCGTATAAGACAGAGAGATGACAAAGGGTTTAGATGAGAAGGGATTCACCATCATATCATGGAGGCGCCAAAGATGAGCATACTTGTTCCGCCTACTCCTTTCCTTCTCATTTATTCTTTTGCACTCATTTTCCTCCCAGATTTTCTTGTTATTTTGCCTTATATTTTCCATTTTGGCAAGCCACTCGAGATCAACTTTCTGGGGAGAAGTGAGATGGATTTATCTTTGGACTTTGTCTTCTTCTCAGACCAGACCACTCTTTGTCCCCCAACTTCGCATGATTGCCCTCCTAGTGATTCAAATGTAGCTACAAATTTCTCACTTACCATGAGCCATTTGTCGTCTCGACTCGCTGTCTACTAGCCGTAAGGATGCTTTTATGCAACTTCTTTGGTATACAGATCGACTTCCAAATTACTCCTACCAAGATTTTCATTTCAAGGCTTTAGCTTAGACTCTTCTATTTTCCCCTACATTGGACTACAGGCTTTGAAATCCAATATGAGATCTTTCCAAATTAGAGTCTTAAAGAGAAAGGAGATCGAGCTTTGAGCAAGCCTCAACCTACAAGAAAAGCTATGCGTTGGTTGAGTGAACTATGCAAATGTGGTTGCACCACTCTACAAAGGAGCCATTTGCCTTCGTCTAGACCCCGCTCTTTGTCTACTAGCCGAAGGATGCTTTTTGCGCATCATGTGTTGGCATCACTTCCAAAGTACCCTCGCCCAAGATTTTCATTTCAAAGGCTTTAGCTTAGACTTCTTTTCTATTCCCTACATTGATCGTGCTTGAAATCCAATATGCAGATTCCTCCAAATTAGATGCCCAAAGAAGAAGGTAAGATTCAGTTTAGCAAACACTGAGCAAGAAAGCCATGGCAATATTAATATACACTGATGTTATTCGGCAGCAGTTTATTATATTAATCGTTGAATTCAGATAGCGACAAGACCTTTGCAGAGCGTGTGAGTCATAGCGTCAATAATTCGAGTATTCATAAGTTGTCCATTATTTTTAGCTTCCAAGACATAGACAACGAAATGGTTTAATTATAGAAACATACTCCGCCGGTTATTGTTTGATATTAGTGCTTCTTCCTTCCTCGATCATGCGATACGACTGACATCTTGTAATAATCTAAACTACGATTCCTTTGACTCGGGAACTTTGCAGTCATTTATTTGGCATTTTTTCAATTGTAAAGTCTTTTTCTTGCTTATGCCTCTTTTAGTTGCAAAGCCTATGATGACAAGTCATTGTCCTGAGGTTAATATCTCCCTTTCCTACTCTTGCTAGGTGGTTATCGCCCACCATTTTTCTTATAGTAAGTGGAGAATTGGAATGTATTCTTAGATGTCATTGAGACTTATTGAGTAATTACACGCATGGTGATCACTATAACGGTACGTACATCTACAACCATGACATTGCATTAGCGGATCAATGTAGCACTAGGCCTACCTTGATGTGTTGATGTTTGTGGAATAATTTGTGGGAAAAATCAACGACACTCAGTACATGCACTACAACATATTATTAGTGGATCAAGGTGGCATCTAAGCCTACCTTTGATGTGTGTTGATGTGTGTATGAATCGCAGAAAACATCGACACCAAGACACATACACTATAGCCATGACATTGCATTAGTGGATCAAGGTAGTATCTAGGCCACCCTTCGATGTGTGTACTCGATGTTTGTGGAAAGATGCTTTAACTTTATTTTATTAAAAGTGGTCTTTGACCTACTTTCTTTCTTTGAGAATATATACTATGTATAATTTTATAGGTACAACATTGGAGAGATTTGGTCAAACAATGGCTACAAAGCTCATCATGTATTGAGCGGTGTATGTTATCGATTAAATTTATATATTTGAGAAACAGGCCAAAAAGCCTACTTTTCTCCAAAAACATAGAATATAACAAGATACTATATGTTAGAGAACTTAAATGCTTGAGAAATAGTACAAAAAGCCTATTTCAATCCAAAACATAAAACATTTCACTAACATTACCCTTTAAAGGTCATGAATCAGCCAAATTCTTTTGAGAATTTTACAATTTCTCATATGGTAGGGAAGCAATTTCTTCAAGTATTTCCCATTGATGAACCTCTTGTGTAGGTTTGCTAAATAGTATGCTTCTGTGTAGTACTTGATGTACCTTGGAAAAGTCCCTCTTAGTTGGGAGACCATTTGCCCAATTTCTTTGTCTTTAGAACCAACTCAGAATAATCTTCCAAACAAGCTTTCCTTCAAAGCTTTTCATCTTGATTCTCTCGCTTGTAAGTCCGAGCCACTTTATTTTTCTGAATCAACATGTAGTTGAAGGCTTTAATTCTTCTATCATCTGTTGATTCGAGTTCCATCATCATGATCTCGCTATACTCTTAAGGAGTAAGGCCATTTTGTTTGGAAACTCTTAAAAAAGGCACAACTACTTACTGGGGGAGTAATCGCATTCGCCCATAAGATAGAGAAAAAGGACTTACCCCCTGTAGAGCTTCTGGGAAGTCCCTGTAGCTCTACAATGTCTATGATAAAGTCCTATGCCAATCTCCTCGATTCTCCTCTAGCATTTTCTCCATGATTCCTATCTTTGTTGGATGCTTCGTCATTCATTGGCTCGTAATAAAAAGGAGTTGATATGATGAGTTGTATTCCATAATCCGCAGAAAAATAATTCCTCTTTTCCCCAGTGAACATTGTTCCTTGATCAGTAGTGATAGAATGGGGAATTCCAAACCTATGAATAATTTGTTCCTTGATGAACTGGATCACATCCTTCTGTTCTTTTTTCTTCAATGGTATTGCCTCCACCTACTTAGTGAAATAGTCTATAGCCACTAAGATGAAGTCAGGCCCTTCGATAACTCGGATGAATCCGTGACGCCCCTAAACTCCGGGGTCCGTTGACTACCAGCCAACTCATAATACAGCTTCACCGGAGGTCGGGTTACCCGACGCCACTCAGCCAGGGCGTATCTCCCTTTGCACGGAGCCTACCCAAACACGCATCAGAAATAACTCCGTCTCTAAACAATCCAATATACGCAATATATATCCAATATATTCAATCACACAGCACAATGTCTCTTGGCTCATAAGTCAATACTCATCAAAACAAGTATCACAACTATATTCCAATTATCTCCCAATAATTCAATAGTTGATTACACTTTTATACAAACATATATTAAAATCTAAAATTTAATACATGTTATATCCAAAAGCATCAAAGCCACAACCCGGCTTTCTTCAAAAAATCAGCCTCTAATCGAAGATGTTCCCAAGCATGCTCCCGCACTGCAGTGTTGGGGTCCCACGACAGAGAGCCAAACCGCGAGAGAATCATCCTGGCTGCCACTCACCACCTAAGTGCGCAATGTCTAAAGTAAACACACACTCAAGTAAATACATGATCCCACTTGAATGTCTACATGATCACCCATGTCACGAGTCCTCACCGACTCACTCACACTTGCCTAAGCCATGTATGAGAAAATAAT
Source organism: Tetrastigma voinierianum (assembly GCA_016808115.1). NCBI lineage: Eukaryota > Viridiplantae > Streptophyta > Magnoliopsida > Vitales > Vitaceae > Tetrastigma > Tetrastigma voinierianum. The sequence continues at coordinate 100,258 of JAEQBH010009262.1, forward strand.
CATTTTCAAAACAAAACTTTTGTTCTTGAAAATATACTACCTAAATATCTCTGAAAATATGGGACTACTCCTCCGAGGTAAATCTGGCTGGTGAGCTTCCAAACAGTCATGGTCTCATCCGAAATGATCTGTCGCTCCATCTCCCAACCCACCCCTCCGGAATATCATCCTCGTGAATTCCTTTCGCAACCATGTCCGTCTACAAAAACTACGTCATGCACTCACACCTAACTTCTAGGTTACCCAGTGTATATGAAAACGCATTATGCCATTGTCAAAACCATTCATACAATATGTCAATGTGCATATTTTCAATCAACTATAATTACACGCATGTAATTCAACATACCAATCATCACCCAATTTAGCTCACTTGAGCAAATCATAATCATCTCCAATGGCTTATAACACAATTTAATTCCATGTAATTGTGTCATTGTACTAACACATTAAATTCATGTATTAACCTACCTAATTCCACATATCAGTTTGTCTATTCATACAATTTCAAGCACACAACACATGGACAATTCTTATCCATTTCATTACAAACTCCGGATCGTTTACAAATTCCAAACAGTAAGTGGGTCGTCCACTGGCAAAATTTCATTACCTTCTCCTACATCTGCCTCTGTGGAACCATTTCATTCCCATTTCCGAAGGTCTCCTATCACTCAAAATAGAATTTATTGCATAAATTCCAACACAATAGCTCATCATAGCTGGAGGTTCACTACCATTCAAAATTTAAAACACTTGATAATTTCGTCCCAAGTTTTGGGATCGACTACACGGCCCATTCCCGGCCTTATACAATCAACACGCAATTTATTCAATAAATTATCAATTAAGAAACATAACAGTCCAGCAGCCCTCACGGCCACCGATTTCACAAATGGGTTTCAATACTTTGACACCCGGTCCCAAGTTTTGGGATCGGGATTAAACTGCCCTCACTACCAAAACTAACCAAACATTGAAACACTTAAAAATGCTTAATAAACACGGGTGGGAGAAACTCTACCTTCTGGGAGTTTGTCGTACCGCAAACCGGTCCACGTAGAAGCCGGCTCCGCTGTAGAACGTTTTCCCTTCTTGCCCCGTCGAAATCCAACGGTCCGATTTCCTCGGATCTTTATAAGGAGGACCTTCACACTAGAAACCTCCATTTGTCTCCACCTAATGCATCCTCTTCACGCGCTTTTGCCTTAAGGTTTAAGTGGGGAGTAAGATGATGTCTTCCTCAAAATTATAAGTTCGCTCTCATTCTTCGACTTTCTCAACCCATTTTACACATGGCTCAACGCGAGCCATGATTTCATTTTATACATGTGTCCTCATGAGAACATAAAATTGTTGGTCTTTGGTCCCCTTCCACGTGGCAGCCTTCTATTCCTGCCACTTGGCATCCACTTATTTTGTCATGTGTCCTCCGACACCCCACGCCTCGAAAAACGTGGGAAATTCGATCGTCCCGCACCCGACAAAATTGACGGGTAGCTAGATTTCGCGAGACGATTCCAATCCAAGGTTCGCTTTCTGGCCATCCGAGATCTGTAAAATTCCCCGCATTCCTCACCAAATTACGTATTTTGCCCTTTGAAAACTTAATTTTCCATTTTACAGTGTAATCTTCCCAATCGTATCCATACTCTATCCTCTCGAACAAATATGGCTTTACTATTGAATGTAATCTACCGTAGGGATCCTATGTATGCTTCCATATTTGGCACTCAAGCATAACGTTTTGAATAAGTGGATGCAAATTTCTCTTAGAATGGCTCGCCAAAAAATAGTCATGTCTTCTAATTAACCATCGTATCTTGCATTTCCAGAATGATAGGGCTCCACAAACTCCTTCACGAACTTGTTTCATAATCTCTATACTGTTTCAAGAAATATAAGCACTCGAGTAATAACCCATCGAATCCTTTTCTATATAGATCTTCTTCTAGTAGAACAAAATTCGAGCTTGAGCCTTCGCTTTCTTTTAGTGTGTGAACCTCTTTGCTCGATTCTCTAAATATTCTTTGAATTCTATTCTCCAATCTCTAACAATATTCAAGTCATTGTTGAAGATGTCCAAGTCGATCCCCCTTTCAAAAATTGAAGGGTGATTCTTCTTCTCTATCATGATGAGCTTATAGGTTAATTCTTCACCCATTTTACACTCGTGAGGCTATTTGATGATGCTCATCATTTCTCATTTGATTCCCTAGGCACATGTTCAAATTCCACATTGTCAGCTGAGTCTAAATAATTGAATGGTAGTAGTAAAGTAAGGAGTTATTATAAACTATCGTACTTATACTAATTCACAATCGCTAAAGTACCAATTGAGAATCTCCAATGACTCGAACATCTGCCCCAAGGTCCAGTAGGATCTCTAAACCATTCACTAAAGCTCATATCTCGACCTAATTGTTGGTGCATTCAAAGGCTAGATTGAAAGACAATGTAATCTTTACTCCTCTTGGTGAGATAATCACTATTCCTGTACCAGCTAAATTTTCCGTGCTCGAACCATCAAATTTGAGGATCCATGGCTCTTTTTCTCAAGTACATACCCTAACTCCACGCTTTGCTCCGTCCCAACCTCTAAGGAAGGAAAATCAGCTAGAAATCTGCCAATGCTTGCCCTTGGACTGATTTTATGGGAAAATAAACCAAGGTGAATTCGAAAAGCAAGGACCATTTACCAATCCTCCTTGTAAGTAGTGGCCGGTTAAGCATGTACTTCATAAGGTCAATCTGAGAAACTACATTAACTCGAGACTTGATCAAGTAATGCCTCAGTTTAGTACTGGCGGTGGTGAGGGGGGAGAGCAGTTTTTGAAAATGGAGGGTTTTTAGAGAGAGAAAATGCAACTTCTCTCTAAATTTCCTGTTCCTGACCGGCTTCTGGACTTTTCTGCCAAGAAGTGTTGTTCTGACGCGTAAAGGCTACGCATGGGCACCGGTTTTGGGAGTTTCGCCACCAAGCAGGTGGCCTTCCTACCCAATACTGCCTTAAGAGCTTTGTAAATGATTTGCTGATTTGAGGCCGTGAGTGGTCGTTTGATCGGTCCCAAAACTCGGGACCAATTGTTAATATTTGAACCCGCTTTGGACGCTTTAGGGACCGTTTGGTGGTTTGTGGATAATTTATGCAATAAATTATGGTTTAGGTGTTTTCGGGCTGGAAATTGCCATGATTCGATTCCACAAAGTGAATCGATAAGTCTGTGAGTGGGTTGCCCACGTGACAGCCCATCAAGCCATTTAGTGGACTCTAAAAAATGTTTCTGTTGTTTGGTTGGACCGAATGGTCCATATGTGTTGTAAGCAAATATTGCTTGAATTGACGGCTTGAATTGTGTGAAAAAAATTTTAATGCATAAAATTAAATGTGTTAACATGATGAATTATATAAAATATACCAGTGTAAGCCATTGGAAATGAACTGTGATTAGCCCATTTGAGCTAACTTTTGATGTTATTGATAAGAATAAATAACATGTGATTAGTATGTGAATTGAATGACATGATGTATGTGGGTAAATTCTATGTTAGTGCCATTACATGATTATTAACACGTAATTGTTTTAAACGACATATCGCATTTCATACGCATCCAAGAATCTCAGAAAATTAGCGTGAGTGCATGGCATGAAAGAAACAGAAAATGGAAAATGGTTGTGAAAGGAATTTCAAGAGAAGATTTTTCGAAGAATTGCCTTGGAGAGTGGTCCAATAGTTCATCTCGGAGGTAGACCCATGACTGTTCTAAAATGATCCAGCAATTCACCTCGAGGGTAGTCCAATATATTTACCGAAACTCGGCATGATGTTTTCAAGAACAAAAAGCTTTTTTGTTTCAAAAACGATGTTTTTCTCACACGGCTTAGGTAATACGTGAGGGAATCGTGTGAGGGCTCGGCAGTTTAAGAGTGAGTCGCATTCTCATCCATATCATGTAGACATTCAAGGAAAATCATGTATTTGCTTGAATGTGTTTATGTTGAATCATTGCATGTGCACTTAGATGAGGAGTAACCCATGTAGGACATTATCACTACTGGGCATTGCTCACCCTGTCGAGGGAATATTATTTCGTGCACAAAAATGTTTATGACGACGCTCAATAGAGAGGTTTGCTTTGAGAAGAAAGTCGGATTATGGCTTTGGTATATTTATTTTGTACACATGTATTAACATTGTAAATCTTAATATATGTTGGTATTAAGAGTGATGTAATCAACTCTTGAACTATGGCAATATAGTTGGGATGTATTTTGATGAGTATGATGTGTAGGCCAATGCGGCCATTTTACCCATGTATGAGTCTCTTATGACATGACATAGGTTTTCCCCGCGGGCCGGGATCAAGCTGTTGTCAACGGGACTCCCGGTTTTGGGGCGGTCACAACTATGTTCCAAAAACTTATAACTCTCTTTTTACCGTGGTAGGTGGCAAAAGAGTTTCTATGATGGAAACTTTAGCTTAGTCAACTTCTAATCCAGCGGTAGAAATTTGGTGACCAAAGACAATGCCTTCTATTACCATAAATGGCATTTTTCCTAATTAAGAGCTAGATTTTTGTCTTAGCATCTCAAGTACAAGCCTAAATTATAAACAATGTTCAAAACTGGATTCATAAACTAAAAAGCTTCATCTCTTTCTTTGATTCTCCGCTTCTTTTGGTTTTTTTCCATGACATTTTTCAAGTAATTTTTCTCCATAGCTCTCGTTTCCTACATCTCTCTCTTTGAAGTTCGATGGGCTTTGGGAAAATTTATGTTGCACTACATGCCACTTTGTTTAGGTGGAATAGGAGGAGGACAACAAACCTTGTAGGTATTTTCCTCCTTAAAGTGTTCCCATTCTTCCTTCCGAAGTATGTCTCTCTTTGGAGTAACATTCTTTTAGAGGATTTCTCCCTTCTGTTTTCCTAATTAATGGAATGGATACCTTCAATTCTTTTCTCTTTTCTAGTCAGACACTTACTTTCACTCGTCAATTCATCCTTACAACCAAATGTTGTTTAGAAATCATACCTTCTTATCCTAGAATTAGAGAAAACTCATTATCCTTCTTTCATCACATCCCTACATCCAGAGTAACTATATTTGAATAACACATCGGAGGAATCACTCATCAACCACTCATGGCCTTCCCTTTCTTAGGAACTTCAATATTCCCTTGTTGATCCCGCCCGATAATATTCCTAAAACTCCAACAAAGCATTAGTACAATGATTCTAGGAGTTATGATACTTACTTCGCCTACTTTTCCCTAAGTCTCTCTCTTTGTTGGGGAGATATGATGAATTTCCCCCTTCGTAAGAAAATCAAATATTTCAGTCTTTGACACATCAAAAGTATATTGTGTTTGTGTATTAGATCGCTATGACTTCTTCCATAAGTCGTGCTTTCTTCACTAGTATAGGATGCATAAAGAAACCTCAGATTGAGATAAGGATATCAGTAATCTTCCAAAATTAACCTCTTAGCAAAGAGGTTCCCATGGAGGTCTTTTCCTTTCGACTTTCTTCTTGGCACTCTTCATACTTATTACCTTAGCAAAAAGAAGTCTCAGAACTCCATACCTTGAAATTTCTTCCTTAGCTATACATCAAGTCCGCTTTATGCTATCTTCTATGTATTCTTTGCTTCGGGAGAGGATTTTGCATCTATTCTCATTCTAAACAAGTGATATTTGACTCTGCTAATTCTCCACCCCTTTGGGTTACCCTTGATAATTCTGCTATGCAAATCTCAGGTTCAGCTCTAGAGAATTTTGTGTGGAACTTTTTCTCCATTTCTAACTCATGATAGACCCCTTTTGCAATGTTGCATACCAAGTAAAATCAACTCTTGTTAATGAGTTAGGAAATACCCGAGTTTGAGATATGGAAATTTTCTATAGCTAGTTAATTCCCACATCGCACTGTGAATTTAGCCACATGCTCTAAGGTAGATCATTCCATCTTCTCTAGAGAATAAAGACTCATGATTTTATACCCTCTTGCAAGATTTTCTATCTATCGACTCTGCATGGCTTATAGAATTTGGGCGGCTAACTTGCCTAAGGCTAAGCTCGTATAGTTCTGCACTGCCTATTGCCTCAAAATTTGGTGGTGGTGGAGGGTCGATAAATTCACTATGCTCGGTCGCACGACGCGACACGACTACTGGCCCTTCCATTATGGACCAGAGCAAGTCTCTACAAGAGCCTTGAATGGTTTTTTATGCACTTTCTCCATTTTCCGTTTTCATTCTCACCATTCAACTTCGAAGTGAAATGAGTCTTTCCCTTTCAAAGGGTTAGAAGGATGATTATTATGTTGTCAATTCCTCGCCCATGACCATCGACTCACGACTAATGCTCACGCCATTTATCATGGATAAAATTATATCTACTTTATAATGGTTCAGATTCGCTTGACGAGAGATCGTGGTTTTTCATTAGTAGCTCATTATTTTGTTCAGCTACTAGAAAACATGATATTAACTCTGAATATTTAGTAAATATGCGCTCTCTATATTGTTGCTGCAGGAGCACATTAGTGGCGTGAAATCAGAACGTTTTTTCAAGATGTTCTATTCATGATTTTTTTTCTCCACATAGCTCAATCCGTAGCCTTATTTTTAAATGAGCGTAGCTTATACTAATGATCGCTTTTAAAATCTTGCAACCTCAGTGCATCTAGTCAGCGAGCTTCTTTGGTAAAATCAACGCTTTTAGTGGTCAACCTATCCTTCAAATCATTCCATAGAGCAGTCGATCTTTATAAATGTAGATACTCATTTTCGTGATCCTACGGATGATGTCTAAGGAAAATTAGTGCTTCAGACAAAGCCTTGTCGACTCCTTCATTTCCTTCTTTTATTGTTTCTTCAAGATTCATGAAGTCTGATGTATTTCAAGATCAAGACCCATGATAGATCATTTTACTATGAAATATCAAGTGCCACAAACTCATTATGGAGATTTGACATTTTGGTAAACTTTTAATATATGATGAAAAAATTGACACAATATAATTTGGCCTTGCGTATAGATTCGCAGCCGATAACGTTTTGTAAAATAGTTGCATAATTGTAACTAGAATTGCAAAGAGAGAATAAGAGGGAAATGAAATTTTAGAGAGAATTAGACATATCTTTCTTGGTCATCTATGTAAAACCCGGGAAAAATGCAATTTTTTTAAAATGGCAAAACGGTAATTTCTCATTGTAGTACAAAAGGAAAACTTAAAATTTTATAGATTTCGGAAATGACAAACGGGACTTCACCGTTGGAATTGTCTCTGCCAAATCTAGTTACCTGTATGAATTTCGGGCTTTTAATTCCTAGATAGTCGGAATTTTCATGTTTTTCTGTGGTGACGAAAATTCGATGAATCCCAAAAATGAGATTTTAAAGAAAATCTGGAAATTGTAAAATAATTTAAAGAAAGCTCATAAAGAGAATTTGAACTCGGGAGCTTGCATTTAAATAAATCGTTTTTAGTACTGAAAAATGCACTGAAAAGAAGAGGTGTGACACGTATGACGACGCAGCCACGTGTCCTAAGTATAAATATGAAAACTTCATTTGGGGAGTAAAAACATTCCAAAATCAGATTTTGAAATGGTAGAGAGAGAGAGAGAGAGAGAGCAGAGGGAGGGAACCCATTTTCTCCTTCTAGCGATTTCTGCTCTCAGCTTACGGCTTCCGTCGAGACCAGAGTTAAAGTTCTTCGTCTCGACGAGAAGACACAGAGACACTCAAAAAGTAGGATTTCAATTTCAAGATCCTTAGCACAGAGGATTGGAAAATCAAGGGCTTCGAGTTTAGGAAGTGTTTTAAGGCTTCACTGTTTCATTACGCCTAAGTATAGTAGGATTCTTCCTACTTTGGTTTTATTCTACTACACTTTGGGATTGACAAGTGATCGCTTTGGCCAAGACGCTTAGGACCTCAATTGGGAGGATATTGTGGTTGGAGGAAAAGGGTTGTTCAGGAATGGTTTCGGGTCAAAATGGCATGTACTAGAGTAGCCAAGGAGCTCTCTGGCACGCAATTGCGTAGCCCTGCACCCCTTTAAGCCTCCAACTTTGGAAGGTCATATCTTTCCCGTTCGAACTCCGATTCGCACATTCTTGGACTCTATAGAAAGAAATTTGAGTCTAGAATCTGACCATATGCCTATGGATAGCATTTGGTGTTCACAACTTTACTGAAAATTTAATTGTTGCACCAAGTGTTCTATTGTATTGACATGTGATGTGAAAATGACCCTCCGCTCCGCTTCTTAAGTTTGGAACCCATTTTCAGTCGGGAAAATGGGAAATTATAGTAGTGTCCTTCATGGAAATTGTATCTGCATCAGTGAACTTGATTTAGGGCTTTTAATCACCAAAATTGACCTCTATAACCCAAGTTATGGTCCGCTTTTCTAGACTCCACAGTCGCCTCTATTTTGGCCGAATCCTACTGGTCCAAATTTTTAGGACTGATTTTAGGTTGGGAAAAGTGAGAATTTGACTAGTATCCTTCAAATAAATTGTGTTTCATTCGAGAACTTGATGTTAGGTTTTTGAATCACCCAAACGGACCTTATAACCTAAGTTATGGTTTGTTTTCCGCCACTCACATGCTCTTTAGGTCGTTTAATGGTTTGTGTCCGCATTTCGGGACCTAGGGGACCACTCTTTCTAAACTAAGTTCTAACTATTCCGCAGGGTCTATGGAGCGGCTTGTTGTGTGAAAATAAGTTTTGTGGGCATCTCTATGCCACAACTGGTCATGAAGATCAAGTGTCATTGCTTGACTAAGAGTGATGTGTTTGGGTGTCAATGTGTGTGCTCTAACATGTTGACATGAGATGAGTTTATATGTGCAAATGGCCATGACATGGCTTGATTGTGAGTGTGCCACTACTTGATAATGTAGTGACCTGTTTGGATGTCAATATGTGCACTCCAACATTTTGACGTATGATGAATTAGCAGTACAGCATTACATGGTTGCTTGTGTGTGTCATTGCTTGATCAGTAGAATGACATGCTGAATGTGAATGTTGATATATGTTTGCATGAAATGATTTATGGAAGTCAAGTATGTAGGTGATGTGATTGTCCATGACACTGCAAGTAGTTTGGATTGTGTTATCCATGTGCATTCATTGTGCATGTAGCATGATATACATGCAATGACATTGCATTGCATTTATGCACAGGACATCGCATGACATGGATGTGAATGCATGGTAAAGATCGACACTGTGTTTGGTGTTTGATGGTATGTCGTGAGAACATGATAGATCGACACTGTGTTTGGTGTTCGATGGTGGGCTCGGTAAAATGGACAACGTCCAAAATGAGTCACGGCTGTACAACAGAAAAGGAAATGTGAGTACCATGTGTGTTGGATATAGCAAGAATGGATAGATACCCCCTCGGGTGAAAAACTCGCCAATTATGGTCAGACATAGTCCCCAACGGTGAAAGGCCGTAAAAGTGTCTGGGTTTGCGGAGCATCAATGAGACACCAAAAATCCGATACCACAAAAACACACGGGACTTGGTAAAAACAAGTGAATATCGGAGTTTGTCCAATGGATTTTGATTTATAAGACAAAAAGCTTTTGTTTTGGAAAAATTGTCATTGATGGAACATAAATAACTTTTCACACTTGGCATGTGCATGTGTGAAGGAGTCGGTGAGGACTCGGGACATGAGACAAGGTGAGTCACATTCTCATCCATGGCATATAGACATTTGAGTAAGAATGTGTATGGTTTTACTTGAATGTGTGAAATGGCATTGCATGTTCACTTAAGTGAGGAGTAGCCCTTGTAGGAATTATTCTCTACTGGGCATTGCTCACCCTGTTGTAAGACCCCCTTTCAGGTACAGGTGGTACATCGGAGGACAACGATTCTTCGAGGCCGTGATTTTGAAGGAAGTCAAGATGTGGCTTTGATAATATTTTTGTAAACTATATTAGAACAAGCTAGTTTTAATATATGTTATGTATAAAAGTATTGTAATAAACTCTTATGGACTATTGTGATATAGTTGTATATTGTGATATGAAAGATGGGGCTTCAGTGATCATTACTACTGCTGAGATCGATGGATCATGGATATATTGTTACACAGGTTGTATATTGGATAGAGCTCCTCGAACAAAGGAGACTCTACCTTATTTTTGTGAAAATATAGATCTTGATAATTGGAACATAACAGTTCGATATCGGATCACCCGATATCCACGAGTTTTCCGCAGGTTGACGATTGGTCAATGGACCCTCGGGTTTTGAGACGTCACAATCTATATAAGAGATAAAGATATCATTATATAGGCATTTTAGTTGTCTATTCATTCACATGAATGAACTTGTTCATTCACATGCTCCATAACATTTAAAGGCGCTTCAAGTCTTAACTTTCCTTCATCTCCTCTTATATTTAACTTAAATTTTGAAATACAAAATTTTAAAAATTAATGTCTAAAAATATAAATCTACAATAACTAAAAAAAATACAAAAATACAAAAAAAAAGTAAAATCGATGCCCACTAAACTCTTCATCTAGTCCTAGATAGTTAAATATCTTACCGTTTATGCCATTTCACTTTCCATTAATACAGATGAGGCTCGGACGTTATTTGACCGAATGAAACTGAAACCCTAGACGCCTTTTTTATACCTACGAAAACCTTGATTTTGTAACAGACAACAACACATGTCACAAAGTCTATTCAACAATTATACGAGGAGGCTATACTGTGTTAAAACAATAACCATTCAGGGTTTGGTTTACCTAATACTATTTCACCAAATAGACTAATAATGCAAATATACGGGTAACTGTGGTATAATGGAGCTTTCTTTTCATAATTTTTCCAAGTTACAAATCAACTATCTTCAAATAAAAAATAAAAAATAAAAGTTATAAATCAACACTTTGATCTTCATACATGTTATGTCATGTGGATCGTATTGAGAGTAAAAAGGGACAAGTGTCGAAACAGAGCCATGACATGTGGCTCATATTATAAAGGAGGACAAGTACAAAACAAAGATAATATTTGCCTGCAGCATATCCTCTTGTTGAGATGAAATAATAGGTTAGAGTGCAAGGGCAAAAACCTCTATGATACAATACATTCAAAGTATAAGAGTATTTTTATACTCTATCGGCATTCCAAGGTTATTATAAATAACCACATATGTAACCCTATTTCAATGATAATGAAAATTTTGAGCATATGTAGACACATTATCGAACCATGTAATTCCTATGCGTGTTCTTCGTATTTTCTCTCTTATTTCTATCACTATTGCCGCACGAATCACAACAATATAACATTCTATAAGGGGTTGCTCAGTTGTAAGTCTTGGTTTCACTCACTATCAATAATTCGAGTCCTGCTGCGCTACTAGAGATTTATCTGGCTCTTAACTTCAAGTCCTCAGGGCTAAGGTCAGCTCCGCCCCTGTTTGCTCCCCAATGATTACCTGTTCAAGTCCTCTTAGGAACACTAGAGGTATATTCAGTCATTAACTACAAGTTTCCGTGGGATTGGTCGAGATGTGTGCAAACTAGCCACGACAATCATGGTTATCAAAACAATAAAAAATTTAAAATTAAAAAGAGAGAACCAACGAACTTCTCTTATTGTTAATGCCCAAAATTGAGGAATGGGGCACAAGTGGTGCTATGACCTAGATTCAATATGGCTTAGTAGACCATGCTGCCCCGGTTGCAGTAGTTTACAATCAGTGGCAGCTTAGCTGAAAGACGGGCAAAAAAAGTGTTGAAATTTTCCATCATATTCTTCTCTCATGTTCAAGAGATTAGCACTGAATAGATAATACATCAACATTAGTTTAGATATTACATTTGCTACTCAGAAGAAGTATTGAAGGAAAAAGGTGATACATTTAATATGATGATCAACAGCAAAATTTATCGATGGCAGAAGCCTATGTCAAATGACAGCAGAAGTTTTTATTATAAGTGGTAAGATGATGAGAAAGGAGGAAAAAGAAAAATTAATTGAATACTGCTGAGAAGTAAGGATGTCAAGGGAATTGTGAACTATGCTGCCTGTGGAATCTTTCACTATGTTTAAGTATAGACTTTAGAAGAGTCAGTTTTACTGTCATAGGCTCTCGTGAAGATTATGGATAGTAGTTAGGCATAGAAATGCTTTTTCAGATCTCAACAACAGTTACTGTTTCAAACTTCCGCTATTAGGTGGCAGAAACTCCCATCTTCGATAGGTTTTGCCTTCCTGATCTGATTCTATACCCATAAGATATTAATAAAAGCCTGAATGTGTCCAGAAAAGATCATAAAATAATCCTATTTCCAATATTAGAGTAAAAAGGAACATAATCATAGCAGAAAAAGCATACACCATTGACCCAAATAAGTATCAGACCTGAAGCAAGTACTCATGCAACCAAATCAGGTAGACCAAAGAGAAACATAATTAATTACAAAACAAATTTGAAATGGTTATAAGCCAACATTCATTTCCTCACTGTTCATACATCTTGGATCTCACTGATCCAGAAGTTAACATGGTGAACATTGAACGCAGTGCTAAAGAAATTGAGATTCAATTAGATGTATATTTGTTGCGTATCATAATGAAAAAAAAACCAAAAATATAAATGTCACACACAAAAACAGCCTACAGTACTGCAGAAGGTTGATATGAATAATAAATTTTACAAGTTTAAAAGCATAAAGTCAATCTAAGTTCAAATCCATACCTATATCTGTCAGGGACTTCCATCCATTGTGTAAATAAAGATAACATAGTGAATTATTCCTGCATCATTTGTGATATTTACTAGTGAGAAGTATTCAGAGAACAAGAGAAGCCAAGTTCAATGATTCTTAGAAGTGAAACAAAAAGGATGGGTTTAAAAGGAGGTCTCATTGCATGGTTGCCACATTACTGAATAAATTGAGGTGACAAATATGATTTCAAATTTATAGAACTTGTTTCCTTCATATTATAAATTTCTGCAAGATCTCATGAGAAAATATATAACAAACAGCCACAAAGATTTAGTTAGCGAGGCATTTCCAGTGCAGCCTTACAGAACCTGTGTTTACTTTTCCTTCTCTTCTTTTGGGGAACCGTTCTTGGGGATCTAAGAGAACCCCCAAGATGCATTTGTGACCAAAGCACTTCAAATTGCTTATGAAAACTCTCCTGAAACCAATCCACAGATTTCTGCATGTAATTCCTCTGGATCTCTCCTTCCATGCTTCTCTTAACATTGAACAGCAAAGTCAATAGTCCTTAGCCTGGATTTTAACTTACCTGGGGAAAGATTCTCAACACGTTTGACCTAATGCCTCTGGCCTCAAAATGCTAGGCAGGTGGGGCTGACATGTATTTCGGACAGATCTCTAAACATGGCAATAATTGGCCTTCACAAAGCATGTTTAAACAGACACGCTGTATCATTGTCACTAATGGGCACACTATGCAAATGGAAGCTACATGAGGGCCAGCAGGTGAGAAGCTGCACAAAGGTGGCATATTTAACAAGCCAGTCTGGTTTCACAGTCGCGCTCCATGCATATGGTCGCTTTGTATGCAGCAGTTCACTGTATACCAAAATTCTTGGGGCTGAATTTGGAAACAGATGACCAACGATGGAGAAATACAGTTTTTAACCATGCAAGCTTGATACCGAGCTGCTTTAGCTTTTCTATCACCTTCTGATGATACTGAGATGATTGCTCTGAAGCGCTTAGCAACCCTATCTGCCCAACAGCATGTGATAGCTTGGCCTAAGAGTTCCTCCTCATTCAGTAAAAGAGGATGCTTATCAGAGGAAACCCTCCAAGCATGTTCTGTATCCTTCTGGCGGTTCCAATGAGGCCATGAAAATTCTCATTTAAAGCACCAATGGTACTTTGATTAAATACCAGTTGAAGTAGCTGCTTTCAGCTTCTGACATTTCCTCCAAGGTTTTCAGGTGCATCAGATTCTCATTGCAGAATTCCACTGACTTCCAGAAAGTTCAAAACATTGCAAAACATAGGCTGCTACAGTCAGAGCATCACTACTAAGGTTAGAAAATTTAGCACGTGACACTTTTTAGCCATTTCTTTCAGTTTCCTTTTCTTTCAACTTCTGTTGTTTATCGACAATAATACTGGTAGTAACAGTAGTATGAGAGTTTTCTCAACCTGGTCTAATCCATCATTACTATCGGGCTCTCAAACTGCATAACAAAAGGGTTTGCTTTAGCAGCAGCTGCTGCCACTGCATATCCTAGGAACCAAATTACTCGGTATAACCTCTTGCCTTCCTCATGATTTGATAACCGTAAGCAGCATTCGGGAGTGACGAGGACTCATGGGATAATGTGCCATAGCCTCCTAAAGAGGTGTGTCAGTTTTCCTTGGCTATTGCCGCTTCAAGAGCCTCTGTTGACCGCTCTGCTTCTACCAAGGCAAATGGCAACAGGAGGATGAAATGGGAATGGTAACCTGGAATATAGGCAGAAATCTTAAAAATAAGCAAGAATTCAAATTTATAAAAATATTAGGTAGATATAGTTGTATTTCATAGTTAAGCAAAATACCCAATAAAACTCTGGAATAAGTTCAGTGACATTAACAACTCCGGAAAAAAAACCTACAGTAAATAGTGCCTAAACCAAATAATGACAGTCTAAACTAGCAGCACCGTGATATGTATGCATGTCCCTACAGAGGCAGATGGGAGGTGGGGAAATCCATCAACACCCATGTTATCCAATGGTATAATTGAGAAATGCCATTCATTTCTGCATTTTTCCTCTTCTTTCTTTTTTTATCTTTGCTGTTTTAGTTTGCTAGTTAAAAAAGAGCATGGCAATCTAAAGTTTTCAGTATGTTTCTAGTCAACCACTTGGGTGCAGCTAGACAAAGGAGGGAGATCTCATCACTGTATGTTAATGTGCATTCTAATAAACAAATCTCAACATAGACTGCTTTTCTATATGTTCATCCAGGATACATGCAACAACCATTAATCATCCTTTGCTAACTATAAATATATTGAAAGATTTACAAGGAGAACAATCAAACACTTAACTATACCAAAGTATATATAGAACCCAATCTTATCAATATCCATGGATCATGAGGCGCATGACACCTTCCAACAGGTACTTTTGATATTTCAGCCACAGAGAAATCAGGAAATATGTTGTTAAAACTGCAGAAGAATAAAGACGGTAATATGGCTGTGGTCCAGTTCTTCCAGCTCTCCCTGCACGTTGGGCAGCTGATGCCTTTACTTATCCACTGGATCATAATGCTTCCCATGCCATTAGAATGGTTGTAATTTTGACCTTTTCTCTTCCAGTATCAACAACATATGTTATGCCTTGGAATGGTTAAAGACGTTTTCAGCCTAATAGTGGCAATTCATAACAAGCCGCTCAACTTCTCTTTGATCTCTTCAAATACACGGTTGCGCTGCGGCAGGCAACATGGCATAAAGAGGAAGAACACACAAAAACAGCAGAAAGACTATTCTTCCTCTATCCCTTTCTTTCCCATATTATGATTGGATTTGTCTGCTGGAGATTAGGTACAGCTTCTTCCCTTTGGAATTATGGT
The DNA here is from genome assembly GCA_016808115.1 of Tetrastigma voinierianum. Classification (NCBI taxonomy): domain Eukaryota; kingdom Viridiplantae; phylum Streptophyta; class Magnoliopsida; order Vitales; family Vitaceae; genus Tetrastigma; species Tetrastigma voinierianum. The sequence continues at coordinate 115,878 of JAEQBH010009262.1, forward strand.
TTGTTGCAGTTTTCCAGCCAAAGTGTCAAAAGTATCCTTATGAAGCAAGACTCCCATCCTCTCCTAAAATATCAACAAGATTATCATCATCCTCTGTAGTTTTCAGGTCAAATGGATCCCCATCACCAACAACTTCCCATTCACTCTCTGTCTCTGAATTATACGATAATTCTGAATCATTTTCATCTAGATCCCCATGATCTTCATCATAAATTCTAAACCTGTCAGTTTGCTGGTTGCCTGAGTTTTCTTGAATCTCAAATGCTTCATTGATCTCCTCTATATTAATTCCTCCAACAGAGTTCATCTCAGAGACTACAGTGACCTCATTCCCATTCTGTTTCTTTTGAACTATTCAACATCAGCCCCTTGAAGCTTTCCTGTGAGTTTCTGGCAATAAAATACTACTCCTCTGACCAGTGACAAAGACAAGTATGCCACGCCATGCAGCCTCAGAATAGACAAGATCTTTTTATAGGCTTGACCGATATAATCCACAATCTCTGTTCTCTCTTTGAGAAGTGTATTGTTACAGGAAATTGTCTGGTAGGAACTTCAATAATGGGCGGAGGAGTTTGGAACAATCTTCTTCCAGAGATGAAGTCTTCAACTCGCAATGTGGCACTCATCAGCACAAGTTTTAATCGTGGGACCATATTTTCAGCACTAATTCTCACCCCTGATAGCACCATCTGTTGTTGCTCGATAACTTCTGCAATCAACTATAAGATTGTATTACAGTAAATAAAGAAAGAAGAGACAGTAGGACCAGAAGTTTTATTAATAGCACTACTTTCTCTTTTTCACCAAGTGGACTTTGAATAACATCGGGAAAGCATAACAATTAGTATGTCAGTATTTAAACTCCCTCTCATGAGCTCTATCCAAATTATGACAGAGTAGCGCTCAATGAGGAAATCATTCTGCATTAGCAAAGATGAAAGGAACAGATAATTCTAATAAATATGCCAAACTTTAGGCCCAAGGGTAACAATCAACAAGGAAATACAACTTGAATGGGAAACAAAACAAAAAGAAAAATCTTGTAAGCACAAACAGTAAAATCCTAGTTATCAAAAGAAAAATTTAGGCAAATTCTCAGAACAAAAATCTGAGAGAATCCATATAACCCATTAAAGATTCAGAAAAGAGCTAACTAAACAAATCTAAGACTCATAGTAGTAACATATTGCCACAGCAATTAAACAGGATAATTGAAATTCCTAACTAGCTTATTTTCAATAAAAATAAATGTCTACATCATGCCATCCTCAGGAGAAATCAAATGATTATTCAGGTCATTTTACTTAAAGCATCTAAATGATATCCCTGAGGTTCTCAATTATACACCCACAGATTCTTCTTAAATGATCTTTCTTCTAAACAAACAGTCACTCTTGGGAGATACCTTCCAAATACCTCAAAAGATCTGGTTATAGCAGTCCAATGAAAACCTTCTTGAAGAAAATATGCTCAAATTTAGCTGGACTACTTATTCATAAACTGATTAGGTCCACAAAATTATTTTTTTATTTTTTTTTTTTTTTTTTTTTTTTTGACAAGGAAATGAGAAGAAATATATAAAAGCAGCAAAAATAATTTTTCTAGAATTTTTTAATCCATTAAGGAAAAGTGTGGATGCTTTCTTTCCTATGGACTTAATCCTAATGCGAAACATAGTTGAATTGCCCATTCCATTGTAATTCCTTTGGAGAAGAGACAACTTCCTTCTATCCTATTTCTTCAATTATGTCTTCACTAATATTTCATTAAATTTTTATAATTCAGGGGTGTTAGGCCAGCTTGTGCGTACATCAATCCAATCCCATGGGGCCCTAAAGTTAGCGACCGGGTAAAACCCTACACTAGCCCTAAGGGTTTGCATTAAATATACCAGGACTTAATTCTTACTTATAACCAAACTAATGTCCGAGTAGGAAATATATAAACCCCTTTGTTATCCATAGTATCGCAAGTGAAGGAGGCTCCGCTTCACGATATTCAAGGGAGTAGCATATATCACATATTAAGTCCTATAAATATGAAACAATCAAATTACAAATCCTCAATTATTCCTATTTACTTGGCAACTAGACTCTGAACAATAATGAAAGACAAAGAAATGCTAATATATATGATAAGCCTCCCATCTGCTATACCTACATGAGGAGAGGCAAAAGACAAGGGAAAGGAAGCCAGATGTCAAGGAGCGCTGACCTGGCAGGAGAAGGTGGCCAGCAGCAGGGGAATATGCTTTAGGAGGACTCCTATTGGAGAATCAGGCTTATTGTTAGACACCAGCTTTTGTGGCAGGTGTGCTGGCTGTTTAAAGGGAATGTTGGGGGCTGGGGAGGGTATTGTTTTGTATTAAGGGGGAAAAACTGTTGGGACAGTTTAGACCTCTCAAATGTCTGCTCATTTGCTTGATTGTCTTTTTTTATCAAATATAGGTTCCATTGACATACCGGTTTGTTATTGCCTGTTTTCCTCTGAAATTCTGTTGAGTGTGTGCTTGAGTGTATCAATATACTGATCCACTTTGCTGATAGCAAAATGTGGGTTCCTTGATGGGATCCAGATAATAAAACTAGTTTTAAGACTAAAGAAGAAAAGAGTAAGAATCTGAGTTTCTTTTACTTAACATTGAATAGAAACTATTTTTCCTTCTGTTAATTTTTTTCATTGCCTCTCATGATGCTGGAAAATCCAAAGTACTAAGCAAGAATTCCCACAATAGGTCAATTTAATAATCTGAAAGGCATGCCACTAAGGCTTGGCTCAGTGGGTTAAGGGTTGGGGAGGACACAAGGAGGGACTGTGCTTGAGTCCCGCCAGGACAAAGAATGAAAACTTACCTATCAAAAAAAAAAAAAAAAAAAAAAATCTGAAAGACAGATGTATCATATTGTATACAGTAGTGAAGTAACTTCAAAATATTAATGTGGATAGAACTACTATAGCATAGAAAAGTGAAATGATCTATCATGGTGTAGAAACTATTGCCACTCTATTCTTTTCTATTTCCCATTTCATCCTTTTTTTTTCATTTTCTCCCATGATGCTGGAAAATCCAAACCATTAAGCAAGAATTCCCATAAGAGGTTGATTTAATAATCTCTGGGAGAGAGAGAGAGAGAGAGAAAGAAAGGTATCATATAGCATACAGCATTGAAGTGCATCAAAATATTAATGTGATAGAGCTGTTATAGCATAGACTAGTGAAATGTGATCTATCATGGCATAAAGCAGCTTGTGGTGCTTCAAAAATGACAATGTAGTCAATCTTTAAAGATCATAAAACCATAACTAATTTGAATCCATTCTAGTCCTTCAAGTTACACTGAAAATATCTAAATAGCTAGTGAAAGAAAAACCTTGAACTTCTCTTAGCAAAATTCAGTCATAAATCCATGGAACAATTGTCTCCGATCATCTTGTCATGCCTGACTTGAAACCCAACTTCTTTACCAAGATGAAGACCAAGTCAAACGCTACTCGCTTGGCTGTGGCAAGACAGCAACACGCCGTGGCTGGGTGACACCAATAACACCACTTTAGCACTGGCCTGCTTTGAGCCAACCAGCTTCATAAAGGAACTAAAAAAGGCCAAAACAAAAGCAAATATTAACATAGATGTTGAATGGAAAATCTAGTCTCAGTTCATGAGGAAAATTATAACAAACATGAAGTTCTAACCTGAGGAACTTGAGTGGTTTTACCGCACCCAGTCTCTCCACAACAACACAGCTGTGTGATAATTCTATTGCTTCCATTATTTCTTGCTCCATCATTACTTATGGGTAGGTCCTTCCGGTTGTTTTCAACTCTCAGTTGGCTCACACATGCAATCACGGTTGGGGTAGTTAAAGGCTGCAGAGGACAATCTAGTTGGTTGTTTGTGCTCCTGAACTTCAAGTTCAGATTCCAATCTGGCCCATCCTGCCCCATATCAAATCCCCAACCTCTCATTAATCCATAGCAGTGTTGAACAGGTAAGATAATACACAAAATTAAAAATAAAAGAAAATGCATCTATAAAAGTGTCTTTGACCTGATTTATATCATAGTTCAAATGCAAGTCAAAGAGCATGAAATATACCTTGACTTTGATGTTTTTATGGTCAATAAGGTACTTGATGTTGGTGTAGAAATTTCTCCTATCTTAACAGATGTATCATATTTCTCTCAGAAACCTCTCTTTTAGCTGGCAGAGTAGGGACTATGTATACTGTTTACACCCAAGTCCAGTACTAAACTACCTCTGAAGAGGAGCCCAAAGAAATAGAAGCATTATTTAGGACTCTCTTTGCACCATCCTTCGTTGCACAGTATCAATCTTATCAAACTCCTGCCTGGACCGTATTTCTTTTGCTTAAATCAGATTCCATTTTGCAAGAAGCATCATCACTGTCTTGACTCTGAAAGGTTGATCACTATGTGGCATTTCTAAACCTGCCTTAGAAAATTGTGCTGCCTCCGACGCTTCTCCAACATAGTCTCAGCCTACACTAACATAGCATGATGAGTGAACCAAAAACCTGCAGTGATTCTTTTAAATACAAACATGGATCAATCCAATGATACAAACCCGACCAAGGTTCTGCGGTTCTGTAAAAGTGCAATGCATCCTCCCAAACTTGTATTTCCTGAATACGTGGCCACCCAAATAGTCAGCAAAGACTTCATGGGATGGAAGATGAAATAGAAAACCTCAACCATTCAGAAAAGATCAAAGTGTTAACCTACTCTAATGTCTCAATGCTTTTCGACAGCAAAAGTGATTTCTTCTTCTCCTCCTGCATAAATGAAAATTTGGTTGTTCAAATCCAAAGGACTCGGTGATACATAAAACGGACTGGTAACCCCTCACATATGCACAAGAACATACCTCCAACTTCTTCAACTCTTTCTTTTCCTATAAGACTCAACTTTCGGGTTTCCATTTGTTTTAAACTTTTCCTACACAAAAAAAAAAAGTGGAAGAAAAGAAACCCATATTCCAGCTCTTGCATGACATCAAATAACAAAAAATAAAGCTTTTTAACATATACCTGCTTCCATGCCTTCCCTCTTCTTCCTTTCTTTTCAAGCAACACAATTGCATTGCTATCACCTGGCTTCGACTCTAACAAATGTGCAAAGAAAAGAGATAAAGGTCTATACATCCATAATAGGAGAATTTGAAATGCATACATTGATGACAACATGACAACTTCTATTAAAAAATAATACAACCACTGATAGCAATTTGATACATCCACAATAAAGAAAACATGATTTCAAACCATGACTTAGAAAACACTTACCCCAACTGAGTTAAATAGTTTCATTAACCTAGTTGAACAGAGATTTCTATTTCCTATGTCTGTAACATTGTAAAATTCTAGACACAAAAATGTTATTTTATGTTAAAAAAATGTAATTAGTTGTAGGAAAATATCCCATGACTTAGAAAATGTAACAAAACACGTGCCCTGTTTATTTCCATTTATTTCTGTTAAAAAGGTAAGATTTTACCCTTCCTCTCCAGGCTCATTGTTGTGGGCAAGAATTTCAAACTTTCTTCTGTGCTTTGTTTCTCTCTCACTAATTTCTTTCTTCTTCTTCTTCTTCTTACCTTCGCTTAAATCTCTTTTTCCCATACCCTACTTAATCTCTAGAATCAATGGGGAACCAAATAAAAGGTGACGTTTAGTGGATGCTTTACCTAAAATCCTACTTCAGAAGATCGCTTTGAATTTTCCAAAGACAGCTCCATCCGCAATCCCGCTTATAGCTCCTACGATAAAACCTAATGAAAATTCAAATTTTCCAAAGAAATAACTCACACTGAAATCACAATAATTTTCGAGGATATGCATTTGATTCTTAAACCTATCTTTTTACACAAAAAAATTAAAACATATATGAGATTGATAATTTTTCCGAAAAATCTTTTTCTAAGAAAAAACAAGCTTCCAATTAACCAAACACAAGAATGAAATAAGAGTGAGACTTACTGAAATAGAGTTCTCCTCGTGTCGGCAACGCCGTGGGGAGCTTGAAAGTTCCCTGTTTGAAGGAAGTTGAATACGTAGGAAAATTCACGCTATTGGTCAGTCTGATTGCATAATCCTGCTCGACGCATGTCAAATTTTTAGGCCCATATCTTAATATTCAGATTGAAAGCCCATATCCAATTATCTAGAGCATAAATAATCTGAAACTTATAGCAAAAATTTCTGCTCAGTTGGAGTCCTCTTCTTAGAAGAAAATAAGCTCGTGGCATTTGGTCTTCTCTCTATTTGGAGTGGCTTAGAAGATGCACTCTTTAAGAGGAAATATTCCTAGTTGGTATGGTTCTTTTGTGGGAAAGAAGAGGAAAGACTGAAGAGCTACTCCCCTATGTCTCTTTGGAACATTATGGGACAAGAGAACAGGGTCTTTCTGCTGAGTTACAGATCTCATTAAAGCCTGATCTGCGCTGGCAATGCTCAATAAAAAGCAATGAGGGAAGCTCCAATAGAAAATTTTGGAAAGGAAA